>JAQJVL010002238.1:0-112186 GCA_035578905.1 Stictocephala bisonia
AAAATTTTAACAAAAATCTTTCAATAATGGTAGTTTTTTCAATTTTTTTTGAATAACAGTAACAGATTCTTTCCAAATAAACTACGTTACAAGATTACGAAGAAGCTTTGTGACGTGTGGAGAGTAACAGTCCATGTTTTTTGTCAATTGTCAACTTAATTATAACAATACCTACGTTACTATATTATATCGTATCTTCTTTGTCACAATGACATTAAACAGCGCCTACAACAAATAAAGTTGATTTCCAAATAAACTACGTTACAAGATCACGAAGATGCTTCGTGACGTGTGGAGAGTCCGTGTTTTTTATGATTTTCGTCTCAAATGTAACATAGCTCACGTTATTTTATGAGAGATTAACCGATTTAATCACGTTGGTTTATCGTTTCTCATTTGTTACATTGATATTCATAATCATTTTTTTGTCATAAGAACAAAATGTCATTGACAAAGTCATAATTGTTGCAGAAGCTGTCACGTCACGTCACATTTTTTAGCTTAAGTCAATAACTAAAATAGACTATAATATAGATATATCAATAACATTTATAACAATCAACAGCATTAATATACAAACATCACTGGTAATCACATGCTTTTCAATAAAATTAGACTACATACTAAAATATAATTTTTTTCTACATCAAAAAACTCCTAAACTGTGTAAAATGGATTTAAAATTAGCCAATCATAAAAATTATCGCTAAAGTCTCAAATTTAATGGTTCTCAATTAATATATTTAATTTATTGTACAATTTAATTGAAAGTGCACTATAGTTTTGAAACGTTTTTGTTAGTCTGTGCTTCCCTACGATTGCTAAATCCCTCTTGTATTATATTTCTGTAAATTATTATGAGATTCTAGGTTCTGAGGATTCTTTAAAATATAATTCATTAATTCATATATGTACAAATTAACTACAGTGGATATTTTAAAATTAATGAAGTATGGCTTACAGTGTTCATTTGACTTTATATTTGAAATAATTCTAATAGTTTTCTTTTGTAAGACTAAAACCTCTTGAATTCTACTACAGTTTCCCCACAGTAATATTCCATATTTTATTATAGATTGAAAATATGCGAAATAGCTGCATCTGACATAATGGTGAGGCACAAAATGCACAAGACGACTTAAGAGGTAAACTATTCTTGAAAGCCTGTTTGTTAAATAGTCTACTGGACTAAATAGTCCATACAAAATACGTGGACCCCAGATCAGCTTACTGTCTAGGAAAATACCCAGACATTTCACTGAATCAGCAAGCTCATAATTAAACGTTAGATGTTGGATGCAAAGATAATAGAATTTGCTGAGTTTTGTCTTCATTTAATTGTAGACGATTAGCTAAAAACCAATTTGAATCTTCTGCTAAGGTTCTTTGGGAGAGTTCTTTGAAAATATCAGAATGGTAGTTGAGGAATGTTGTGTAGTCCGCATAAAGCAAATATTTTGTAGTCTTTATTGATTTGGAAAGATCATTTATGTAAAGAAGAAACAAGAGGGGGCCTAGTAGTGAGCCCTGGGGAACACACATATACTTCTTTCGACCATTGATTGTTGGAAAAAACTGTTTGTTTACGATTGTTTTAAACTGGACATTAAACTGGTCCTACAACAACCAAAGTTACTTACCGATAAAACTACGTTACACAGTTACTGAGATTCTTCGTGAAGATTAAAAGATTAAAAGTCTACGTTTGTTCAGTCTGAATATTACTACGCAATTTGAATGAAAATTGATATGAAAAGTCTACGGTTCTCAAGTCAGTTATAATGTCAGCAATGCTTATTGAATTATTTTTTTTTTAAATATAATCTTAAAGTTTAATTTCAAATATGTTCGAATATTTTTTTAAAAAATGAAAATGTTACTACCATCTCTTCATGATTTCCAAAGGTTCCGGACAAAGGCGACGTCTCCTAATCCATATTAACACAGTAATGGCTGGGCCTTAAGATAAGGTAACATTAAAACTATATAACTTTATTGCGAACCATTGTTATGACCTGCCTATAAAATGTATTTATAATTTATTTTGGTAAATTTCATACAGTTTTAAACTGTACGTTCTTGCTTCCAAGTATTACCCTTAAAAATATTTTAAGCTAAAATCAGGCCGAGCTTTATTTTATAAAAAACAAAAAGAAGAGCTTGGGAATACTTAATAATAAGTGCTGCTGAAGTAGACTACGTTTTTGAGTAAAGCGAGCAGATAATTTGGAAATTCGTGTTTTTATATAAAATACTTCAAGTCGTAAGATATTCTTTAGTTACTTATCATAATTATCCATTTTAAATCACATAATATTAAAGTCCTGTTTATAAATAAACAATTTTTAATTTGCCAATATTAATCGTTAAAAACACTGTTTCTAAAAAAATGTAGTATATGAATAATATGACAAAATTATTAATAAAATATTTTGAGTCAAATATTCAGAAAAACGCTTTATAAATTAGTAGAGAAGAGTATATTGATATTTAAAGTTGTGAAATGTTACTTTACTTCAAAATTATTTTAAAAACGACTATTAATAGTACAGTAAGAGCATTTTTTGATATATTCAGTGTTCAATTCTATAGAACAGATTAATTTACAACAATTTGTTTATTTGTAAGATTGCACGTACAAATGGTTTTGTGTTTTTTAAAATACCAATATGTGTTTTATACTAATATTGATGAGGAACCTAACTATTTTTTTATACTATTTTGTTTACATAGATCATTTTCTGACACGTTCCAGTGTCTCTTTGTTTAGTTGCTATCACGTGTGGTGGTGTTTAGGCATGCTGCCTTTGTTTTGATGGGTGTGTACACTCCAGCAAGAATTTAATGTCCCTCGTTTACGGGTGATTATTACCAACAAGTAAGATGTAACAGTATGCCTAGTTAGGATTGTTTTTAATACAATTTGAATACTGTTTCGTTGTTTTAAGAAATACATCTAGATAAGTAGCTTGTATTATTAATATATTGTAGTGTCTAATTCTTTTAATTTACTGGGATAAGTGTGTACTTTTTTATATAAAAATACAATTTAGTATAAAATGTATTTTATGGTAGTAACATGGCACAAAACGAATTAATTCTAACACGTCTCTAGGATTCGGTATTCTAAGAATTAACTACTGTAATAGATGCGAATTCGATGTTAGTTTCACTTTTTTTGCAGTTAATTATTTAACCATTTTTTAACGCAGAATTTGTTAAATACAGATCTGTGGGACCTGTACTCGCGCTATAATACATGATTACTATTATCTTTGTCAAGAAATGTAATTGTGTAAGTGTTTCTTCCCAAATGTAAATAGTGATCTAGGACATTAATTTAGTTTGCGTCACTTTAGGACTGGCCGTTTGTTTATATCTTCTTCTTAGATATAACATTTTGGTAAGTAATAACTTAGTTAAAAGCTGTAATTGTACTATTGCTTGTTTCAATTACAATTGTTTATTTATTATGGACACTTTGTAGATATGAGGAAATTGAATAGGAGAAAAAATTTTACAATGAAGCATTACGCATAGAAATAAAAACCGAATATATCTCCTATGTTAATGAATTGTCGTTATTTGAACTAAATTTGATTAAAGAATTAATAAATGACTTAAATGTTATGAATTCCTTTAAGGTGTGATTTATAACTATTCACGCTTGATTATGTAAGAGTCTTCAGTAACTTGCTAGGATATTTTATTATATATAATACAGAAATTCCTTTATTTTTTAACCGCTCATAACATTAATTACCAGAGCACGTTAATTAACACAGCTTACTGTAAAATGATATAAATTATTTTATTAACTAGCATTGCAAGAAATGTGAATATTAGTTCAGAAACAAAGACTCTTAAATAATATATGTATATAATTTGGTTGGTGGGGTCAACTAAACAAAGGTACTGGGCGTTAAATATAATCGAAGTTAGTTCCCAATAGACTATAACGGGGTGTAAGTGTGGTTGTTTGTAACCAGTAAGGGAGTTATAACACTCCACTATTACCTTCAGTGTGGGGTTAACTTAGTACGCCCCCCTCGTCGTGTCATCCTGTCGGTTATATAGGCTAAAATATCTCGAGAAGTAGTGTTCAGCAAAGTATATAATGGGGAGTTGTTGTGGTTTGTTCAACCAGTAAAGCGAGTTATAACGTTATTAGCTTTCAGATGGAGTTAGCCTGACTAACACCCCCCTCTCTACTCAGTGGTTGATATAGGCTAAAAATATCGAGAAGGTAGTTTACTCCGTATATTAACGGGGGTGTGTTGTGGTATAGGATCAATCACACACAGTAAGGAAGTTATAAACAATCCATTTAGCTTTCTCGAGGGTTACCTTACAGCCCTGTTAACACCAGTGGTTGTATTAGGCCTAGTAATATACTTCAGACTAGTAGCATTACCACTATATAAAGTGGGGTGGTTGTGGTTGTTCAACCAGTAAGGGAGTCATTAGATCACTCCATTTGCTTTCTTGGGTGTTAACTTATTCTCCTCCGCCTCACCATAGTGGTTGTTATAGGATCTGTGTAAAGAATAATACTCGATGTTGATTACCCAGTTTATGTACGTGGGGTTGTTGGTTGTTGATTCAACCAGGTAAGGGGTGTTATTAACTGATGCAATTAGCTAAGTGGGTGATTATATTAACCACCCCTCTCACTCAGTGTGATATAGGCTGATAATATCTAAGTAGTTTACCCGAATATAACGGGGTTAGTTGTGGTTGTTCAACCAGTAAGGGAGTTATAACACTCCATTAGCTTCAGGGATAACTTAACCCCTATCTCACACTAGTGGTTGTATAGGCTAAAATATCACAGAAGTTTACCCAATATATAACGGTAGTAGTTGTGGTTGTTTAACCAGTAAGGGAGTTATAACACTCCATTAGCATCAGGGTTAACTTAACCCCCCTCTCGCACCAGTGGTTATATAGGCTGAAATATCTAAGTAGTTTACCCGATATATAACGGGGGTAATTGTGGTTGTTCAACCAGTAAGGGAGTTATAACACTCCATTAGCTTCAGAGGGTTAACTTACCCCACTCTCACACCAGTGGTTGTATAGGCTAAAATATCACAGAAGTTTACCCAATATATAACGGTAGTAGTTGTGGTTGTTTAACCAGTAAGGGAGTTATAACACTCCATTAGCTTCAGAGGGTTAACTTACCCCCTCTCACACCAGTGGTTATATAGGCTGAAATATCTAAGTAGTTTACCCGATATAACGGGGGTAGTTGTGGTTGTTCAACCAGTAAGTGAGTTATAACACTCCATTAGCTTCAGGGTTAACTTAACCCCCCTCTCACACCAGAGGTTATATAGGCTGAAATATCTAAGTAGTTTACCCGATATATAACAGGGGTAATTGTGGTTGTTCAACCAGTAAGTGAGTTATATAACACTCCATTAGCTTCAGGGTTAACTTAACCCCCCTCTCACACCAGTGGTTATATAGGCTGAAATATCTAAGTAGTTTACCCGATATATAACGGGGGTAGTTGTGGTGGTTCAACCAGTAAGGAAGTTATAACACTCCATTAGCTTCAGGGTTAACTTAACCCCCCTCTCGCACCAGTGGTTATATAGGCTGAAATATCTAAGTAGTTTACCCGATATATAATGGGGGTAATTGTGGTTGTTCAACCAGTAAGGGAGTTATAACACTCCATTAGCTTCAGAGGGTTAACTTACCCCCCTCTCACACCAGTAGTTGTATAGGCTGAAATATCTAAGTAGTTTACCCGATATATAACGGGGGTAGTTGTGGTTGTTCAAACAGTAAGGGAGTTATAATACTCCATTAGCTTCAGAGGGTTAATTTACCCCTCTCTCTCACCAGTGGTTATATAGGCTGAAATATCTAAGTAGTTTACCTAATATATACCGGGGGTTGTTGTAATTGTTCAACCAGTAAGGGAGTTATGACACTCCATTAGCTTCAGAGGGTTAACTTAACCCCCCTCTAACACCAGTGGTTGTATAGGCTAAAATATCGAAGTAGTTTACCCAATATATAACGGGGGTTGTTGTAATTGTTCAACCAGTAAGGGAGTTATGACACTCCATTAGCTTCAGAGGGTTAACTTAACCCCCCTCTCACACCAGTGGTTATATAGGCTGAAATATCTAAGTAGTTTACCCGATATATAACGGGGGTTGTTGTGGTTGTTCAACCAGTAAGGTAGTTATAACACTCCAATAGCTTCAGAGGGTTAACTTACCCCCCTCTCACACTAGTGGTTGTATAGGCTGAAATATCTAAGTAGTTTACCCGATATATAACGGGGGTAGTTGTGGTTGTTCAACCAGTAAGGGAGTTATAACACTCCATTAGCTTCAGAGGGTTAACTTACACCCCTCTCACACCAGTGGTTATATAGGCTGAAATATCTAAGTAGTTTACCCGATATATAACGGGGGTTGTTGTGGTTGTTCAACCAGTAAGGGAGTTATAACACTCCATTAGCTTCAGAGAGTTAACTTAACCCCCCTCTCACACCAGTGGTTGTATAGTCTAAAATATCGAAGTAGTTTACCCAATATATAACGGGGGTTGTTGTGGTTGTTCAACCAGTAAGGGAGTTATAACACTCCATTAGTTTCAGAGGGTTAACCTAACCCCCCTTCCACACCAGTGGTTGTATAGGCTAAAATATCGAAGTAGTTTACCCGATATATAACGGGGGTTGTTGTGGTTGTTCAACCAGTAAGGGAGTTATAACACTCCATTAGCTTCAGAGGGTTAACTTACCCCCCTCTCACACCAGTGGTTATATAGGCTGAAATATCTAAGTAGTTTACCCGATATATAACGGCAGTAGTTGTGGTTGTTCAACCAGTAAGGGAGTTATAACACTCCATTAGCTTCAGGGTTAACTTAACACCCCTCTCACACCAGTAGTTATATAGGCTGAAATTTCTAAGTAGTTTACCCGATATATAACGGGAGTAGTTGTAGTTGTTCAACCAGTAAGGGAGTTATAACACTCCATTAGCTTCAGAGGGTTAACTTACCCCCCTCTCACACCAGTGGTTGTATAGGTTGAAATATCTAAGTAGTTTACCCGATATATAACGGGGGTAGTTGTGGTTGTTCAACCAGTAAGGGAGTTATAACACTCCATTAGCTTCAGAGGGTTAACTTACACCCCTCTCACACCAGTGGTTATATAGGCTGAAATATCTAAGTAGTTTACCCGATATATGACGGGGGTTGTTGTGGTTGTTCAACCAGTAAGGGAGTTATAACACTCCATTAGCTTCAGGGTTAACTTAACCCCCCTCAAACACCAGTGGTTATATAGGCTGAAATATCTAAGTAGTTTACCCGATATATAACGGGAGTAGTTGTGGTTGTTCAACCAGTAAGGGAGTTATAACACTCCATTAGCTTCAGAGGGTTAACTTACCCCCCTCTCACACCAGTAGTTTTAAAGGCTGAAATATCAAAGACGTTTACCCAATATATAACGGGAGTAGTTGTGGTTGTTCAACCAGTAAGGGAGTTATAACACTCCATTAGCTTCAGAGGGTTAACATAACCCCCTTCTCACACCAGTGGTTATATAGGCTAAAATATCGAAGTAGTTTACCCAATATATAACGAGAGTAGTTGTGGTTGTTCAACCATTAAGGGAGTCATTACACTCCATTAGCTTCAGAGGGTTAACTTAACCCCCCTCTCACACCAGTGGTTGTATAGGCTAAACTATCGAAGTAGTTTACCCAATATATAACAGGAGTAGTTGTGGTTGTTCAACCATTAAGGGAGTCATTACACTCCATTAGCTTCAGAGGGTTAACTTAACCCCCCTCTCACACCAGTGGTTGTATAGGCTAAACTATCGAAGTAGTTTACCCAATATATAACGGGAGTAGTTGTGGTTGTTCAACCATTAAGGGAGTCATTACACTCCATTAGCTTCAGAGGGTTAACTTAACCCCCTCTCACACCAGTGGTTATATAGGCTAAAATATCGAAGTAGTTTACCCAATATATAACGGGAGTAGTTGTGGTTGTTCAACCATTAAGGGAGTCATTACACTCCATTAGCTTCAGAGGGTTAACTTAACCCCCCTCTCACACCAGTGGTTGTATAGGCTAAACTATCGAAGTAGTTTACCCAATATATATCGGGGGTTGTTGTGGTTGTTCAACCAGTAAGGGAGTTATGACACTCCATTAGCTTCAGAGAGTTGACTTAACCCCCTCTCACACCAGTGGTTATATAGGCTGAAATATCGAAGTAGTTTACCCAATATATAACGGGGGTAGTTGTGGTTGTTCAACCAGTAAGGGAGTTATAACACTCCATTAGCTTCAGGGTTAACTTAACCCCCCTCTCACACCAGTAGTTATAAAGGCTGAATTATTTAATTAGTTTACCCGATATATAACGGGGGTAGTTGTGGTTGTTCAACCAGTAAGGGAGCTATAACACTCCATTAGCTTCAGGGTTAACTTAACCCCCCTTTCACACCAGTGGTTGTATAGGCTGATATATCGAAGAAGTTTACCCAATATATAACGGGGGTTGTTGTGGTTGTTCAACCAGTAAGGGAGTCATTACACTCCATTAGCTTCAGAGGGTTAACTTAACCCCCCTCTCACACCAGTGGTTGTATAGGTTAAAATATCGAATTAGTTTACCCAATATATAACGGGGGTTGTTGTGGTTGTTCAATCAGTAAGGGAGTTATAATACTCCATTAGCTTCAGAGGGTTAACTTAACCCCCCTCTCACACCAGTGGTTTAATAGGCTAAAATATCGAAGTAGTTTACCCAATATATAACGGGGGTTGTTATGGTTGTTTAACCAGTAAGGGACTTATAACACTCCATTAGCTTTAGAGGGTTAACTTAAACCCCTCTCACACCAGTGGTTATATAGGCTGAAATATCGAAGTATTTTACCCACTATATAACGGGGGTTGTTATGGTGGTTCAACTAGTAAGGGAGTTATAACACTCCATTAGCTTCAGAGGGTTAACTTAACCCCCCTCTCACACCGGTGGTTGTATAGGCTAAAATATCGAAGTAGTTTACCCAATATATAACGGGAGTTGTTCAACCAGTAAGGGAGTTATAACATCCATTAGCTTCAGAGGGTTAACTTAACCCCCCTCTCACACCAGTGGTTGTATAGGCTAAAATATCGAAGTAGTTTACCCAATATATAACGGGGGTTGTTATGGTTGTTTAACCAGTAAGGGAGTTATAACACTCCATTAGCTTCAGAGGGTTAACTTAACCCCCCTCTCACACCAGTGGTTGTATAGGCTAAAATATCGAAGTAGTTTACCTGATATATAACGGGAGTTGTTGTGGTTGTTCAACCAGTAAGGGAGTTATAACATCCATTAGCTTCAGAGGGTTAACTTATCCCCCCTCTCACACCAGAGGTTATATAGGCTAAAATAACGAAGTATTTTACCCAATATATAACGGGGGTTTTTGTGGTTGTTCAACCAGTAAGGGAGATATAACACTCCATTAGCTTCAGAGGGTTAACTTAACCCTCCTCTCATACTAGTGGTTGTATAGGCTAAAATATCGAAGTAGTTTACCCAATATATAACGGGGGTAGTTATGGTTGTTCAACCAGTAAGGGAGTTATAACACTCCATTAGCTTCACAGGGTTAACCTAACCCCCCTCTCACACCAGTGGTTAAATAGGCTAAAATATCGAAGTAGTTTACCCAATATATAACGTGGGTTGTTGTGGTTGTTCAACCAGTAAGGGAGTTATGACACTTCATTAGCTTCAGAGGGTTAACTTACCCCAACCCTCACCAGTGGTTATATAGGATGAAATATCGAAGTAGTTTACCTAATATATAACGGGAGTAGTTGTGGTTGTTCAACCAGTAAGGGACTTATAACACTCCATTAGCTTCAGGGTTAACTTACCCTCTCCCTCACCAGTGGTTATATAGGATGAAATATCGAAGTAGTTTACCCAATATATAACGGGATTAGTTGTGGTTGTTCAACCAGTAAGGGAGTTATAACACTCCATTAACTTCAGAGGGTTAACTTAACCCCACTCTCACACCAGTGGTTGTATAGGCTGAAATATCGAAGTAGTTTACCCACTATATAACGGGGGTTGTTGTGGTTGTTCAACAAGTAAGGAAGTTATAACACTCCATTAGCTTCAAGGTTAACTTACCCCTGCTCTCACACCAGTGGTTATATAGGCTAAAATATCGAAGTAGTTTACCCAATATATAACGGGGGTAGTTGTGGTTGTTCAACCAGTAAGGGAGTTATAACACTCCATTAGCTTCAAGGTTAACTTACCCCCCTCTCAAACCAGTGGTTATATAAGCTGAATTATCGAAATAGTTTACCCGATACATAACGGGGGTAGTTTTGGTTGTTCAACTAGTAAGGGAGTCATTACACTCCATTAGCTTCAGGGTTAACTAACCCCCTCTCACACCAGTGGTTGTATGGGCTGAAATATCAAAGTAGTTTACACAATATATAACGGGGGTAGTTGTGGTTGTTCAACCAGTAAGGGAGTCATTACACTCCATTAGCTTCAGAGGGTTAACTTAAACCCCCCTTCACACTAAAGGTTGTATAGGCTGAAATATCGAAGTAGTTTACCCAATATATAACGGGAGTAGTTGTGGTTGTTCAACCAGTAAGGGAGTTATAACACTCCATTAGCTTCAGAGGGTTAACTTAACCCCCCTCTCACACCAGTGGTTGTATAGGCTGAAATATCAAAGTAATAATAATAATAATAATAATTCATTTATTTGCCGTCAAATTGTTTACAATTATGGACAATGTCAAATCATCTTAATTTAAAACTAAACTAAGTGCAAACATTTGTTCAACATTAAAAAACAAAATAGATAAATGAAATACAAAATATATTTTAATAATGTCTTATGACGTAATAAAAGGTTAGAAGTCAATGTGGTTCAGAGTAAAAAATTTATCTACAGAATAGAAGGGGTTTTCCAGGAGCCATATGTAAAACTTAGTTAAAAATTGTTTTTGACTGTACTTCAAAACTAAATGGGAAAGGAAATTGTATACTTTCAAGCACAATACCACATGGCTATCAAGAGACTTCGTCAATCTAGAAAAGTGTATTGATGTGTTCAGTTTCTGTCTGGTGTTGTGAGAATGATTTTTGTAATTAAAATGTAGCAAATGAGGATTTTGAAAAACATAGGAAATGAGATCGAATAGGTATAAGTTAATAATAGTTGGAATTTTCAAATACTGGAAAAGGGGTTTGCAATGTTCAAATAAACTTGATTCTGAAACTACTCTAATTGCTTTTTTTTGGATAACTAATATTTCCTTAATGCGTTTTGAATTCCCCCAGAAAATCAGACCATATCTAAAAATAGATTGGAAATAAGCGTAATATGCTATTTTTACATAATTTATGGTAACACAAGATGTTAAACGCCTTAAGAGGTAAATTACTCTTGACAGCCTATTGGATATATGCTCTATATGTTCATTCCAATTTAGATTCTGGTCAATGAAAACACCCAAAAACTTAACACTAGATGAGAAGTTGTTGAGGCAATTATAATTGACTGAACCTGATCTCACGCTAAACAATATATTTTTTGTCTTATCATTATTTAGAAGAAATCCATTGGCCTGGAACCATTTGGATGCATTCATAATAGTGTTTTCAGATAGTAATTTAATTTCTTCTATGTCTTTACCAATGTTGACAAATGTTGTGTCGTCAGCGTACAATATAGTAGAAGATGCAGACAAACATTGAGGGAGGTCATTTATGCATATTAAAAATAAAAAGGGTCCAAGTACGGACCCTTGGGGAACTCCACAATGTAAAGAGACTTCATTCGACCATTGGCCATTTATAAAAGTTTTTTGTTTGCGATTTGTAAGATATGACTTGAAAAAATTTAGAGGTAACCCGTTCACACCATAATAAGATAATTTTTTGAAAAGGTCGCTATGATTCACACAATCAAATGCTTTGCTCAGGTCACAGAAGGTGGCCTGGGCAAGATTTTTATTTTCAAACGTTTGAATAATAGTTCTAATAAGACTGTCAATTGCATTTGATGTAGATTTGCCTTTCCTGAATCCGAATTGTGATGTGCTTAAAAATTGGTTTGTTTCAAAGAATTCATTAATCTGGTCAAAACTAAAATTTCAATTAATTTGGATAAGATTGGAATAATTGATATCGGGCGATAGCTGTCTAGCTTATCTTTTGGCCCTTTTTTATATACTGGGCACACTCTAGAGATTTTTAGTGGATCAGGAAAAACTCCTTCCTTCAGACATAGATTTATGCAGGAAGTAAGGGGATTGACAAAACTTGGGAGTATGAATTTAATGAGATTATTTGACATGCAGTATATGTCACTGCTGTCCGAATTACTGAGGCGTTTACTAGCTGAAAGCACGTCATCTGGTGTAATGGCAGTCCAACTAAAGGCAACTGGAGTTACGTCAGAGCGATTTAGAAAGACACAAACAGTTATCAACATTAGATTTAAAATTATTAATTTTGGTTTTTAATTCGGAGACAGACTCAATACAGAAATCATTATACTCATTAGGCGTGAAACATATTTGATCTTGTTTTAATGTTCCCTGATTGCTCCTGATAACGTTCCAAGCAGCTTTACATTTATTTTTGCTGCGCTCAATGTATTTTATATTTTGAGAAATCTTTGCTTCCTTAATGGATTTTCTGTACTGTTTTTTTAGGGTAGCAAAGCTGTGCTTGACAGCCTTATTATCGGTGCTTTTTGCCACACCATGTAGAAAAAACAGCCTGTCTCTCATCTTTAGTAAATCTGGTGAAAACCAGTTAGGACGCGGCTTAGTAGGTTTATTTGACTTAAGTAACTTTAATTTTTTATAAAAGTTGATGTTATTTAAAATTAAAGAGAAAAGGTGTTGAAAAATACAGGTAGCTCCTTTGCCTCGGTACTCTGATAGCAAATGGTCCCAGTCGTAAGAGTGTAAATGGAGTGATATATCGTTATAAACCGATTTTGGAATAATGATTGTAGATTTATTGGCAGAGAATGTGGACGTTTTAGGTGTTTGCTTGTTGTTGGCGTGGAAGCCTAGAAGAATACCATCATGATCTGAATAAGGAAATGGAATAGTTTTGCATGATGTTTTATTGACTGGACTGTTAATAAATACGTTGTCGAGGCAGTTATAGCCTCTTGTCGCAGCCTTATTAAGACAATAAAAATTATGCTGCCTCAATATATTTTTGAAGATAGTTACGGTTTTTTTATTTGTATTTACATCAAATTTTGAGTTAATATCACCCCCTACAATAATAGTGTAGCTGGACCAGGAGCCCAAAAACTCAAGAAGGTTGTCAAGTGTTTTAATAAACTCATACGCATCACCCGAGGGAGAGTGGTATAAAGAAACAGCTATAAGTTTAATTTCCTCAACAATAATGGCTGAGGCTTCAAAGTTAAATTCCTGGCAGAAATTAAATATATTAAATTCCTTTGCACATAAATTATCGCGTACGAATATTAAAGAACCTCCTCTTATGTGTTCAGACCTACTATAGGAGGCTGCACAATAAAAGCCTTGCGGATTGGAAGCGTCAATTTCATCTTTTTTCAGCCAGTGCTCGGTAAGACATATAAACTGAATACCATGTAAGCCAATCAGGAAACTTTCCAAAACAGCAGTTTTTTTATCAAGACCTTGGACATTTAAAAACAGAAAATTAAGATAAGTAGATAATATTTCTGAATTGTTATTAAAGAGATTAATTTCTTTATGTTTAGGTATTTTTAAGTCGATTCCTTTAAGGCAATGGGTTGGGAGTTTAAATCATTGACCTCTGTGGCTTTGGATAACCCCCCCTTAACAGAACTTTTTTTATCTTCTACTATTACTCTTGCTTTACAGGAGCGTTGTATTTCACTGGGAGTATCTCCAGTCAAAACTGACACAAGTGGTAACTCTGCAGCTGTCACTGATATGACATCTCTCTCTGATGCTGGTTGTAGGTGCTCTCCCAAGCTTGACATCTGGACTGGAACTATGGAACTTCTCTTGCTCATTTCTTGGGCGATACAACTCCTTATCAAAGCCACAAACTCATGATGTTTAAGTCCATTTCGAAGCGTTCTGGTGGCCCTCTCATCCCGTATGACTATGTTGACTGAGGCACTGGTACTGCGGTGAAGCTGCACAATATTCCTAGCAAACAGTTGAGGGGCAATCTCATCTCTCATGCATCCCATGGGGGAACAAATAAGTGTTTTAATTTTTTTAAGTTTAAGATCTAAAATAAGTGATTGAAAAGCTGCATTGTAGTCCTCATCAGATGGTTTACTGTTGTATGTTGGCTTAGTAATGAGTCCGTACACTGCTGCGCCATATTTACTATGCTGAAGTGAGAGATTGCTGCTGGCCAGATCTGAAGAAGTTGGTCTGCCGAATTCGTTTCTAAAAACTACTGCTACACCTCTACTCATGTGTCTTTGGTCCTGGAAATCTGCTGAAATACAGTGTCCAAAGGCAATATCACTACTACCCTGAAAACGTGTTACATAATTCTGCATGTCATCTTCAACAATTTGAATAGGTTCTAAAGGGGTTTCATCTCTATGTGGTTGAGTGGAGACCACCTGATTACATTGTGTAGCTATTGGGTCTGTAATGAGAATTAACGAGTTGTTTTGATCTTGAAATAACTGTTCAGTAATCTTAACGATTTCTTTACATACAAACCGTTTCCCACTTTTATTAATATGTAGGCCATGTCTGGTTTGATGGCATCTCTCTAAAATATACAAGTCAAGAAGCTTGACATGGGAGTTATTGAAGGACAGATGCCTGATCGCTACGTTGGCTTCCTTAATCAACATGTTTTCCGGACTTTCAGAACCCAAATCATACCTATAGGGTATAGTACAGAGAATTAGGTTTGTATGCTGAAATAAATGTTGTTGCTTTACCAAGAAGTCTTGAAAATATTGCAGGAACTTTTTAGGATTACCAGTAGATATTTTATTTATATTATTTGTGCCTCCCACAACGACAACACAGTCATCCTTGGTCAGTTGTTTTAAATCACTAGATGATGTGATGGAATTCATTATTAGTTCCAGAGGAGCACCAGGGTGGCAAGTGTTAAAAACATTAAATTTATCAGAGCTTGCTTGTTCAAGATATGGGGACAAGTCTCTACCTTGACTGTCACTGCAAATAAGTATAGTGTGTTTTCTTTTCTTTTTTGAGTGCTGTGTGGAAAGATTTCGTTCCTTTGTTATTGACTTGTTATTGTTATTAGATGTATTAGTTTTAGGCACGCTTTGATTGTGTCTTGTAGACTGTTTATATAAGTGATTTAAGTCAGATGTATCATTGCCACATTCAGTGTCGGTTTCTTTATCAAGAACTTCAAATCTATTGCGTGTTATTAAACCTCTACTTGTGATGGATTTCCTTTTAGAAGGCTTGGTTCTGTTTACAGTTTTATGCCATTTATCAGGTTTAGTATAAGGTTTACTGTTAATAACAGAAGATATGTCTGTGCTGTTTGTTGTTAAAGAATGTTGTAGGTTCTGCAGAGTATTGGGATTGCAATTACAGCTCAAACATCCAGTGATCCATTCCGTGAACGAGCGGTTACATACTTTATTTAAACAGAAGTGATATGCAATGTATTTAGCGTGAACCAAAACATGTATTCCGCATTCAAAGAATTGCTTCTGTTGGATACATGGCATCTCAATAACCTGGCTTTTATCATATTCCAATTTCCCTGCTACTAACTGAGCGGATATGCTATTTGTAGGGCGTAGAGAGTCAAAGTGGTACGCCTCACCATTACCCTTATCTATAAACAACAGGCTCCAGTGAGAGCCAGAGTCTTCTTTATCACCATCAGCAACATTATTAATGCATAAAAAGGCATATTTACATGTTTGGAAGGAGGTTTGCTTTAGACACTCTTTTACTACTTCTGGGGTACCCAGTTTAATTGCGGCTGTTATTGATGGTCCTAAAAAGAGTATATCCTCCGAGTCAATATTATCCGCAGTAGCAGAAAAATAACTGCTCAGCACCGAGTCATCGACCCATTTATCTTTGCTCCAAGAACCTTTTGACTGTAGGTTCGATAGCTCATTTGTTACAGTGTGGAGACTTTGTTTTAAATTATCTATGGTCATGTCTTTTAGGTTTAGTTTTGCCTGTAAAGAGTCTTTAACACTTGTTACTTTGTTTTTGTCTTTAAGGAAGCTTTTATTTTCTTCACGTAGAGCATTACATTCATATTTACTAGAAACAAGTTGTTTTTCGATGATTTTTATTTTTTCTAAAAGTGCATTCTTTTCAGTCTGAACTATATCCTGGCAGTGGAAAGAGCGGTTTAGGTCGTCTTCTCTCTGCTTTTTCTCAAGCATTAACTTGGTCTCTAAAACTAAAGTTTCCTTAAATGACAGGTCGAGTTTATTTTTATTGTCTTCATATTCCTTAAGAATTGTGTCGCATTGGGTAATTAACAGAACAAGCTTAGAAACTAGACAATCCATATCTAAATTAGGATTATTAGATTTTATTTTATTAATCTCCCAACAAATATCAGCTACATATTCCTGAACAATGCCTTGGGATTCGTCAGATTCAAATATTATTTCTTCTAACTGTTTCATTTTTTTTATTATTTTTTTATTTTTTATATAATGTACAATGTAATAGTAATGTGATGATTTATTTAGATAAAATAACAGTTATTATATGAACTGGAACAAAATAATAGAAGCTTTTTTTTTATAACAAGCAAAAAGAAACAACCCAAGGTCAGAAATCGATCCAGGAACCTCCTTGTTGGGAATCGGAGAGCTTATCAGTAGCGCCACGCCAACAGATAAGAAGCTCTGGCTAATTTGTTTGCAAGTTGACTGCCGCTGGGAAGTAGCTGCAGCGTGTAGTTAGGCTGTAACGTGTTTCTAACCTCCAAACAACTACAGCTAAATGACAGTCATTTACTCACGTAATAAGCTTCCGAAAACTCACGATTTACGTCCAAGACCACGCACTGTGCATTTAAAATTTTTAATCCGGGTTTAATTGCAAAACGCACTTGATAAAACTACCTTACACTAATAAATTTGAGGAGCAACCGGCGGTTGTGTGTACATCGTATGGGCTCTACCCCCTCTCTCTCGTTCTATAGTAGTTTACCTAATATAGAACGAGGGTTGTTGTGGTTGTTCAACCAGTAAGGGAGTTATAACACTCCATTAGCTTCAGAGGGTTAACTTAAACCCCCCTTTCACACCAAAGGTTGTATAGGCTGAAATATCGAAGTAGTTTACCCAATATATAACGGGGGTTGTTGTGGTTGTTCAACCAGTAAGGGAGTTATAACACTCCATTAGATTCAGAGGGTTAACTTAGCCCCCCTCTCACACCAGTGGTTGTATAGGCTAAACTATCAAAGTAGCTTACCCAATATATAACGGGGGTTGTTGTGGTTGTTCAACCAGTAAGGGAGTTATAACACTCCATTAGATTCAGAGGGTTAACTTAGCCCCCTCTCGCACCAGTGGTTGTATAGGCTAAACTATCAAAGTAGCTTACCCAATATATAACGGGGGTTGTTGTGGTTGTTCAACCAGTAAGGGAGTTATAACACTCCATTAGATTCAGAGGGTTAACTTAACCCCCCTCTAACACCAGAGGTTATATAGGCTGAAATATCAAAGTAGTTTACCCGATATACAACGGGGGTTGTTGTGGTTGTTCAATCAGTAAGGGAGTTATAACACTCCATTAGCTTCAGAGGGTTAACTTAAACCCCTCTCACACCAGTGGTTGTATAGGCTGAAATATCGAAGAAGTTTACCCAATATATAACGGGGGTTGTTGTGGTTGTTCAACCAGTAAGGGAGTCATTAAACTCCATTAGCTTCAGAGGGTTAACTTAACCCCCCTCTCACACCAGTGGTTATATAGGCTAAAATATCGAAGTAGTTTACCCAATATATAACGGGGGTTGTTGTGGTTGTTCAACCAGTAAGGGAGTTATAACACTCCATTAGCTTCAGAGGGTTAACTTAACCCCCCTCTCACACCAGTAGTTGTATAGGCCAAAATATGGAAGTAGTTTACCCAATATAACGGGGTTTGTTGTGGTTGTTCAACCAGTAAGGGAGTTATAACACTCCATTAGCTTCAGAGGGTTAACCTAACCCCCCTCTTACACCATTGGTTGTATAGGCTGAAATATAGAAGTTGTTTACCCAATATATAACGGGGGTTGTTGTGGTTGTTCAACCAGTAAGGGAGTTATAACACTCCATTAGCTTTAGAGGGTTAACTTAACCCCCTCTCACACCAGTGGTTATATAGGCTGAAATATCGAAGTAGTTTACCCACTATATAACGGGGGTAGTTGTGGTTGTTCAACCAGTAAGGGAGTTATAACACTCCATTAGCTTCAGAGGGTTAACTTAAACCCCCTTTTCACACCAAAGAATGTATAGGCTGAAATATCAAAGTAGTTTACCCAATATAGAACGAGGGTTGTTGTGGTTGTTCAACCAGTAAGGGAGTTATAACAATCCATTAGCTTCAGAGGGTTAACTTAAACCTCCCTTTCACACCAAAGGTTGTATAGGCTGAAATATCGAAGTAGTTTACCCAATATATAACGGGGGTAGTTGTGGTTGTTCAACCAGTAAGGGAGTTATAACACTCCATTAGCTTCAGGGTTAACTTAACCCCCCTCTCACACCAGTGGTTATAAAGGCTGAATTATTTAATTAGTTTATCTGATATATAACGGGGGTAGTTGTGGTTGTTCAACCAGTAAGGGAGCTATAACACTCCATAAGCTTCAGGGTTAACTTAACCCCCCTTTCACACCAGTGGTTGTATAGGCTGATATATCGAAGAAGTTTACCCAATATATAACGGGGGTTGTTGTGGTTGTTCAACCAGTAAGGGAGTCATTACACTCCATTAGCTTCAGATGGTTAACTTAACCCCCCTCTCACACCAGTGGTTGTATAGGCTAAAATATCGAATTAGTTTACCCAATATATAACGGGGGTTGTTGTGGTTGTTCAACCAGTAAGGGAGTCATAACACTCCATTAGCTTCAGAGGGTTAACTTAACCCCCCTCTAACACCAGAGGTTATATAGGCTAAAATATCGAAGTAGTTTACCCAATATATAACGGGGGTTGTTGTGGTTGTTCAATCAGTAAGGGAGTTATAATACTCCATTAGCTTCAGAGGGTTAACTTAACCCCCCTCTCACACCAGTAGTTGTATAGGCTAAAAGATGGAAGTAGTCTACCCAATATAACGGGGTTTGTTGTGGTTGTTCAACCAGTAAGGGAGTTATAACACTCCATTAGCTTTAGAGGGTTAACTTAAACCCCTCTCACACCAGTAGTTATATAGGCTGAAATATCGAAGTATTTTACCCACTATATAACGGGGGTTGTTATGGTGGTTCAACCAGTAAGGGAGTTATAACACTCCATTAGCTTCAGAGGGTTAACCTAACCCCCCTCTTACACCATTGGTTGTATAGGCTTAAATATAGAAGTGGTTTACCCAATATATAACGGGGGTTGTTGTAGTTGTTCAACCAGTAAGGGAGTTATAACACTCCATTAGCTTTAGAAGGTTAACTTAAACCCCTCTCACACCAGTAGTTATATAGGCTGAAATATCGAAGTATTTTACCCACTATATAACGGGGGTTGTTATGGTGGTTCAACCAGTAAGGGAGTTATAACACTCCATTAGCTTCAGAGGGTTAACTTAACCCCCCTCTCACACCGGTGGTTGTATAGGCTAAAATATCGAAGTAGTTTACCCAATATATAACGGGAGTTGTTCAACCAGTAAGGGAGTTATAACATCAATTAGCTTCAGAGGGTTAACTTAACCCCCCTCTCACACCAGAGGTTATATAGGCTAAAATAACGAAGTATTTTACCCAATATATAACGGGGTTTTTTGTGGTTGTTCAACCAGTAAGGGAGATATAACTCTCCATTAGCTTCAGAGGGTTAACTTAACCCTCCTCTCATACTAGTGGTTGTATAGGCTAAAATATCGAAGTAGTTTACCCAATATATAACGGGGGTAGTTGTTGTTGTTCAACCAGTAAGGGAGTTATAACATTCCATTAGCTTCACAGGGTTAACCTAACACCCCTCTCACACCAGTGGTTTAATAGGCTAAAATATCGAAGTAGTTTACCCAATATATAACGGGGGTTGTTATGGTTGTTTAACCAGTAAGGGAGTTATAACACTCCATTAGCTTCAGAGGGTTAACTTAACCCCCCTCTCACACCAGTGGTTGTATAGGCTAAAATATCGAAGTAGTTTACCTGATATATAACGGGAGTTGTTGTGGTTGTTCAACCAGTAAGGGAGTTATAACATCCATTAGCTTCAGAGGGTTACCTTAACCCCTCTCTAACACCAGTGGTTGTATAGGCTAAAATATCGAAGTAGCTTACCCAATATATAACGGGGGTTTTTGTGGTTGTTCAACCAGTAAGGGAGATATAACACTCCATTAGCTTCAGAGGGTTAACTTAACCCTCCTCTCATACTAGTGGTTGTATAGGCTAAAATATCGAAGTAGTTTACCCAATATATAACGGGGGTAGTTGTGGTTGTTCAACCAGTAAGGGAGTTATAACACTCCATTAGCTTCACAGGGTTAACCTAACCCCCCTCTCACACCAGTGGTTAAATAGGCTAAAATATCGAAGTAGTTTACCCAATATATAACGGGGGTTGTTGTGGTTGTTCAACCAGTAAGGGAGTTATGACACTTCATTAGCTTCAGAGGGTTAACTTACCCCAACCCTCACCAGTGGTTATATAGGATGAAATATCGAAGTAGTTTACCTAATATATAACGGGAGTAGTTGTGGTTGTTCAACCAGTAAGGGACTTATAACACTCCATTAGCTTCAGGGTTAACTTACCCTCTCCCTCACCAGTGGTTATATAGGATGAAATATCGAAGTAGTTTACCCAATATATAACGGGAGTAGTTGTGGTTGTTCGACCAGTAAGGGAGTTATAACACTCCATTAACTTCAGAGGGTTAACTTAACCCCACTCTCACACCAGTGGTTGTATAGGCTGAAATATCGAAGTAGTTTACCCACTATATAACGGGGGTTGTTGTGGTTGTTCAACAAGTAAGGAAGTTATAACACTCCATTAGCTTCAAGGTTAACTTACCCCTGCTCTCACACCAGTGGTTATATAGGCTAAAATATCGAAGTAGTTTACCCAATATATAACGGGGTTTTTGTGGTTGTTCAACCAGTAAGGGAGTTATAACACTCCATTAGCTTCAAGGTTAACTTACCACCCCCTCTCACACCAGTGGTTATATAGGCTGAAATATCGAAGTAGTTTACCCACTATATAACGGGGGTTGTTGTGGTTGTTCAACAAGTAAGGAAGTTATAACACTCCATTAGCTTCAAGGTTAACTTACCCCTGCTCTCACACCAGTGGTTATATAGGCTAAAATATCGAAGTAGTTTACCCAATATATAACGGGGTTTTTGTGGTTGTTCAACCAGTAAGGGAGTTATAACACTCCATTAGCTTCAAAGTTAACTTACCCCTGCTCTCACACCAGTGGTTATATAGGCTAAAATATCGAAGTAGTTTACCCAATATATAACGGGGTTTTTGTGGTTGTTCAACCAGTAAGGGAGTTATAACACTCCATTAGCTTCAAGGTTAACTTACCCCTGCTCTCACACCAGTGGTTATATAGGCTAAAATATCGAAGTAGTTTACCCAATATATAACGGGGTTTTTGTGGTTGTTCAACCAGTAAGGGAGTTATAACACTCCATTAGCTTCAAAGTTAACTTACCCCTGCTCTCACACCAGTGGTTATATAGGCTAAAATATCGAAGTAGTTTACCCAATATATAACGGGGTTTTTGTGGTTGTTCAACCAGTAAGGGAGTTATAACACTCCATTAGCTTCAAGGTTAACTTACCACCCCCTCTCACACCAGTGGTTATATAGGCTGAAATATCGAAGTAGTTTACCCACTATATAACGGGGGTTGTTGTGGTTGTTCAACAAGTAAGGAAGTTATAACACTCCATTAGCTTCAAGGTTAACTTACCCCTGCTCTCACACCAGTGGTTATATAGACTAAAATATCGAAGTAGTTTACCCAATATATAACGGGGTTTTTGTGGTTGTTCAACCAGTAAGGGAGTTATAACACTCCATTAGCTTCAAAGTTAACTTACCCCCCTCTCAAACCAGTGGTTATATAAGCTGAATTATCGAAATAGTTTACCCGATATATAACGGGGGTAGTTTTGGTTGTTCAACCAGTAAGGGAGTCATTACACTCCATTAGCTTCAGGGTTAACTAACCCCCTCTCACACCAGTGGTTGTATGGGCTGAAATATCAAAGTAGTTTACACAATATATAACGGGAATAGTTGTGGTTGTTCAACCAGTAAGGGAGTCATTACACTCCATTAGCTTCAGAGGGTTAACTTAAACCCCCCTTCACACTAAAGGTTGTATAGGCTGAAATATCGAAGTAGTTTACCCAATATATAACGGGTGTAGTTGTGGTTGTTCAACCAGTAAGGGAGTTATAACACTCCATTAGCTTCAGAGGGTTAACTTAACCCCCCTCTCACACCAGTGGTTGTATAGGCTGAAATATCAAAGTAGTTTACCTAATATAGAACGAGGGTTGTTGTGATTGTTCAACCAGTAAGGGAGTTATAACACTCCATTAGCTTCAGAGGGTTAACTTAAACCCCCCTTTCACACCAAAGGTTGTATAGGCTGAAATATCGAAGTAGTTTACCCAATATATAACGGGGGTTGATGTGGTTGTTCAACCAGTAAGGGAGTTATAACACTCCATTAGATTCAGAGGGTTAACTTAGCCCCCCTCTCACACCAGTGGTTGTATAGGCTAAACTATCAAAGTAGCTTACCCAATATATAACGGGGGTTGTTGTGGTTGTTCAACCAGTAAGGGAGTTATAACACTCCATTAGATTCAGAGGGTTAACTTAGCCCCCCTCTCGCACCAGTGGTTGTATAGGCTAAACTATCAAAGTAGCTTACCCAATATATAACGGGGGTTGTTGTGGTTGTTCAACCAGTAAGGGAGTTATAACACTCCATTAGATTCAGAGGGTTAACTTAGCCCCCCTCTCACACCAGTGGTTGTATAGGCTAAAATATCGAAGTAGTTTACCCAATATATAACGGGGGTTGTTGTAGTAGTTCAACCAGTAAGGGAGTCATTACACTCCATTAGCTTTAGAGGGTTAACTTAACCCCCCTTTCACACCAGTGGTTGTATAGGCTGAAATATCGAAGAAGTTTACCCCATATATAACGGGGGTTGTTGTGGTTGTTCAACCAGTGAGGGAGTCATTACACTCCATTAGCTTCAGAGGGTTAACTTAACCCCCCTCTCACACCAGTGGTTGTATAGGCTAAAATATCGAATTAGTTTGGCCAATATATAACGGGGGTTGTTGTGGTTGTTCAACCAGTAAGGGAGTCATAACACTCCATTAGCTTCAGAGGGTTAACTTAACCCCCCTCTAACACCAGAGGTTATATAGGCTGAAATATCAAAGTAGTTTACCCGATATACAACGGGGGTTGTTGTGGTTGTTCAATCAGTAAGGGAGTTATAATACTCCATTACCTTCAGAGGGTTAACTTAAACCCCTCTCACACCAGTGGTTATATAGGCTAAAATATCGAAGTAGTTTACCCAATATATAACGGGGGTTGTTGTGGTTGTTCAATCAGTAAGGGAGTTATAACACTCCATTAGCTTCAGAAGGTTAACTTAACCCCCCTCTCACACCAGTAGTTGTATAGGCCAAAATATGGAAGTAGTTTACCCACTATATAACGGGGGTAGTTGTGGTTGTTGAACCAGTAAGGGAGTTATAACACTCCATTAGCTTCAGAGGGTTAACTTAAACCCCCCTTTCACACCAAAGGTTGTATAGGCTGAAATATCAAAGTAGTTTACCCAATATAGAACGAGGGTTGTTGTGGTTGTTCAACCAGTAAGGGAGTTATAACAATCCATTAGCTTCAGAGGGTTAACTTAAACCTCCCTTTCACACCAAAGGTTGTATAGGCTGAAATATCGAAGTAGTTTACCCAATATATAACGGGGGTAGTTGTGGTTGTTCAACCAGTAAGGGAGTTATAACACTCCATTAGATTCAGAGGGTTAACTTAACCCCCCTCTCACACCAGTGGTTGTATAGGCTAAAATATCGAAGTAGTTAACCGAATATATAACGGGGGTAGTTGTGGTTGTTCAACCAGTAAGGGAGTTATAACACTCCATTAGCTTCAAGGTTAACTTAACCCCCTCTCAAACCAGTGGTTATATAGGCTGAATTATCGAAATAGTTTACCTGATATATAACGGGGGTAGTTTTGGTTGTTCAACCAGTAAGGGAGTCATTACACTCCATTAGCTTCAGGGTTAACTAACCCCCTCTCACACCAGTGGTTGTATGGGCTGAAATATCGAAGTAGTTTACACAATATATAACGGGGGTAGTTGTGGTTGTTCAACCAGTAAGGGAGTCATTACACTCCATTAGCTTTAGAGGGTTAACTTAACCCCCTCTCACACCAGTGGTTGTATAGGCTAAAATATCGAAGTAGTTTACCCAATATATAACGGAGATTGTTGTGGTTGTTCAACCAGTAAGGGAGTCATTACACTCCTTTAGCTTCAGAGGGTTATCTTAACCCCCCCTCTCACACCAGTGGTTGTATAGGCTAAAATATCGAAGTAGCTTACCCAATATATAACGGGGGTTGTTGTGGTTGTTCAACCAGTAAGGGAGTCATTACACTCCATTAGCTTCAGAGGGTTAACTTAACCCCCCTCTCACACCAGTGGTTATATAGGCTGAAATATCTAAGTAGTTTACCCAATATATAACGGGGGTTGTTGTGGTTTTTCAACCAGTAAGATAGTTATAACACTCCATTATCTTCAGAGGGTTAACTTAAACCCCCCTTTCACACCAAAGGTTGTATAGGCTGAAATATCGAAGTAGTTTACCCAATATATAACGGGGGTAGTTGTGGTTGTTCAACCAGTAAGGGAGTTATAACACTCCATTAGCTTGAGAGGGTTAACTTAGCCTGCCTCTCACACCAGTGGTTGTATAGGCTAAACTATCAAAGTAGCTTACCCAATATATAACGGGGGTTGTTGTGGTTGTTAACCAGTAAGGGAGTTATAACACTCCATTAGCTTCAGAGGGTTAACTTAACCCCCCTCTCACTCCAGTGGTTATATAGGCTAAAATATCAAAGTAGTTTACCCAATATATAACGGGGGTAGTTGTGGTTGTTCAACCAGTAAGGGAGTCATTACACTCCTTTAGCTTCAGAGGGTTATCTTAACCCCCCCTCTCACACCAGTGGTTGTATAGGCTAAAATATCGAAGTAGCTTACCCAATATATAACGGGGGTTGTTGTGGTTGTTCAACCAGTAAGGGAGACATTACACTCCATTAGCTTCAGAGGGTTAACTTAACCCCCCTCTCACACCAGTGGTTATATAGGCTGAGATATCGAAGTAGCTTACCCAATATATAACGGGGGTTGTTGTGGTTGTTCAACCAGTAAGGGAGTCATTACACTCCATTAGCTTCAGGGTTAACTAACCCTCTCCCTCTCCAGAGGTTGTATAGGCTAAAATATCGAAGTAGTTTACCCAATATATAACGGAGATTGTTGTGGTTGTTCAACCAGTAAGGGAGTCATTACACTCCTTTAGCTTCAGAGGGTTATCTTAACACCCCCTCTCACACCAGTGGTTGTATAGGCTAAAATATCGAAGTAGCTTACCCAATATATAACGGGGGTTGTTGTGGTTGTTCAACCAGTAAGGGAGTCATTACACTCCATTAGCTTCAGAGGGTTAACTTAACCCCCCTCTCACACCAGTGGTTATATAGGCTGAAATATCGAAGTAGTTTACCCAATATATAACGGGGGTTGTTGTAGTAGTTCAACCAGTAAGGGAGTCATTACACTCCATTAGCTTTAGAGGGTTAACTTAACCCCCCTTTCACACCAGTGGTTGTATAGGCTGAAATATCGAAGAAGTTTACCCCATATATAACGGGGGTTGTTGTGGTTGTTCAACCAGTGAGGGAGTCATTACACTCCATTAGCTTCAGAGGGTTAACTTAACCCCCCTCTCACACCAGTGGTTGTATAGGCTAAAATATCGAATTAGTTTGGCCAATATATAACGGGGGTTGTTGTGGTTGTTCAACCAGTAAGGGAGTCATAACACTCCATTAGCTTCAGAGGGTTAACTTAACCCCCCTCTAACACCAGAGGTTATATAGGCTGAAATATCAAAGTAGTTTACCCGATATACAACGGGGGTTGTTGTGGTTGTTCAATCAGTAAGGGAGTTATAATACTCCATTACCTTCAGAGGGTTAACTTAAACCCCTCTCACACCAGTGGTTATATAGGCTAAAATATCGAAGTAGTTTACCCAATATATAACGGGGGTTGTTGTGGTTGTTCAATCAGTAAGGGAGTTATAACACTCCATTAGCTTCAGAAGGTTAACTTAACCCCCCTCTTACACCAGTAGTTGTATAGGCCAAAATATGGAAGTAGTTTACCCACTATATAACGGGGGTAGTTGTGGTTGTTGAACCAGTAAGGGAGTTATAACACTCCATTAGCTTCAAAAGGTTAACTTAAACCCCCCTTTCACACCAAAGGTTGTATAGGCTGAAATATCAAAGTAGTTTACCCAATATAGAACGAGGGTTGTTGTGGTTGTTCAACCAGTAAGGGAGTTATAACAATCCATTAGCTTCAGAGGGTTAACTTAAACCTCCCTTTCACACCAAAGGTTGTATAGGCTGAAATATCGAAGTAGTTTACCCAATATATAACGGGGGTAGTTGTGGTTGTTCAACCAGTAAGGGAGTTATAACACTCCATTAGATTCAGAGGGTTAACTTAACCCCCCTCTCACACCAGTGGTTGTATAGGCTAAAATATCGAAGTAGTTAACCGAATATATAACGGGGGTAGTTGTGGTTGTTCAACCAGTAAGGGAGTTATAACACTCCATTAGCTTCAAGGTTAACTTACCACCCCCTCTCACTCCAGTGGTTATATAGGCTAAAATATCGAAGTAGTTTACCCAATATATAACGGGGATAGTTGTGGTTGTTCAACCAGTAAGGGAGTTATAACACTCCATTAGCTTCAAGGTTAACTTAACCCCCTCTCAAACCAGTGGTTATATAGGCTGAATTATCGAAATAGTTTACCTGATATATAACGGGGGTAGTTTTGGTTGTTCAACCAGTAAGGGAGTCATTACACTCCATTAGCTTCAGGGTTAACTAACCCCCTCTCACACCAGTGGTTGTATGGGCTGAAATATCGAAGTAGTTTACACAATATATAACGGGGGTAGTTGTGGTTGTTCAACCAGTAAGAGAGTCATTACACTCCATTAGCTTTAGAGGGTTAACTTAACCCCCTCTCACACCAGTGGTTGTATAGGCTAAAATATCGAAGTAGTTTACCCAATATATAACGGAGATTGTTGTGGTTGTTCAACCAGTAAGGGAGTCATTACACTCCTTTAGCTTCAGAGGGTTATCTTAACCCCCCCTCTCACACCAGTGGTTGTATAGGCTAAAATATCGAAGTAGCTTACCCAATATATAACGGGGGTTGTTGTGGTTGTTCAACCAGTAAGGGAGTCATTACACTCCATTAGCTTCAGAGGGTTAACTTAACCCCCCTCTCACACCAGTGGTTATATAGGCTGAAATATCTAAGTAGTTTACCCAATATATAACGGGGGTTGTTGTGGTTTTTCAACCAGTAAGATAGTTATAACACTCCATTATCTTCAGAGGGTTAACTTAAACCCCCCTTTCACACCAAAGGTTGTATAGGCTGAAATATCGAAGTAGTTTACCCAATATATAACGGGGGTAGTTGTGGTTGTTCAACCAGTAAGGGAGTTATAACACTCCATTAGCTTGAGAGGGTTAACTTAGCCTGCCTCTCACACCAGTGGTTGTATAGGCTAAACTATCAAAGTAGCTTACCCAATATATAACGGGGGTTGTTTTGGTTGTTAACCAGTAAGGGAGTTATAACACTCCATTAGCTTCAGAGGGTTAACTTAACCCCCCTCTCACTCCAGTGGTTATATAGGCTAAAATATCAAAGTAGTTTACCCAATATATAACGGGGGTAGTTGTGGTTGTTCAACCAGTAAGGGAGTCATTACACTCCTTTAGCTTCAGAGGGTTATCTTAACCCCCCCTCTCACACCAGTGGTTGTATAGGCTAAAATATCGAAGTAGCTTACCCAATATATAACGGGGGTTGTTGTGGTTGTTCAACCAGTAAGGGAGACATTACACTCCATTAGCTTCAGAGGGTTAACTTAACCCCCCTCTCACACCAGTGGTTATATAGGCTGAGATATCGAAGTAGCTTACCCAATATATAACGGGGGTTGTTGTGGTTGTTCAACCAGTAAGGGAGTCATTACACTCCATTAGCTTCAGGGTTAACTAACCCTCTCCCTCTCCAGAGGTTGTATAGGCTAAAATATCGAAGTAGTTTACCCAATATATAACGGAGATTGTTGTGGTTGTTCAACCAGTAAGGGAGTCATTACACTCCTTTAGCTTCAGAGGGTTATCTTAACACCCCCTCTCACACCAGTGGTTGTATAGGCTAAAATATCGAAGTAGCTTACCCAATATATAACGGGGGTTGTTGTGGTTGTTCAACCAGTAAGGGAGTCATTACACTCCATTAGCTTCAGAGGGTTAACTTAACCCCCCTCTCACACCAGTGGTTATATAGGCTGAAATATCGAAGTAGTTTACCCAATATATAACGGGGGTTGTTGTGGTTTTTCAACCAGTAAGATAGTTATAACACTCCATTATCTTCAGAGGGTTAACTTAACCCCCATATTACACCAATGGTTGTATAGGCTAAAATAACGCAGTAGTTTACCCATTATATAACGGGGGTTGTTGTGGTAGTTCAACCAGTAAGGGAGTTTTAACACTCCATTAGCATCAGGGTTAACTTACCCTCTACCTTACCAGTGGTTGTATAGGCTGAAATATTGAAGTAGTTTACCCAATATATAACGGGGGTTATTGTGGTTGTTCAACCAGTAAGGGAGTCATTACACTCTATTAGCTTCAGAGGGTTAACTTAACCCCCCTCTCACACCAGTGGTTATATAGGCTAAAATATCGAAGTAGTTTACCCAATATATAACGGGGGTTGTTGTGGTAGTTCAACCAGTAAGGGAGTTATAACATTCCATTAGCTTCAGAGGGTTAACTTAACTTCCCTCTCACACCAGTGGTTGTATAGGCTGAAATATCGAAGTAGTTTACCCAAAATATAATGGGGGTTGTTGTGGTTGTTCAACCAGTAAGGGAGTTATAACACTCCATTAGCTTCAGAGGGTTAACTTAACACCTCTCTCACACCAGTGGTTGTATAGGCTAAAATATCGAAGTAGTTTACCCAATATATAACGGGGGTTGTTGTGGTAGTTCAACCAGTAAGGGAGTTATAACATTCCATTAGCTTCAGAGGGTTAACTTAACCCCCCTCTCACACCAGTGGTTGTATAGGCTAAAATATCGAAGTAGTTTACCCAATATATAACGGGGGTTGTTGTGGTTGTTTAACCAGTAAGGGAGTTATAACACTCCATTAGCTTCAGAGGGTTAACTTAACCCCCCTCTTACACCAGTGGTTGTATAGGCTGAAATATCGAAGTAGTTTACCCAATATCCCCCAAAAAACGGGGGTTGTTGTGGTAGTTCAACCAGTAAGGGAGTTATAACACTCCATTAGCTTCAGAGGGTTAACTTAACCCCCCCTCTCACACCAGTGGTTGTATAGGCTAAAATATCGAAGTAGTTTACCCAATATATAACGGGGGTTGTTGTGGTTGTTCAACCAGTAAGGGAGTGATAACACTCCATTAGCTTCAGAGGGTTAACTTAACCCCCCTCTTACACCAGTGGTTGTATAGGCTGAAATATCGAAGTAGTTTACCCAATATCCCCCCAAAAACGGGGGTTGTTGTGGTTGTTCAACCAGTAAGGGAGTTATAACACTCCATTAGCTTCAGAGGGTGAACTTAACCCTCTCCCTCTCCAGAGGTTGTATAGGCTGAAATATCGAAGTAGTTCACCCAATATATAACGGGGGTTGTTGTGGTTGTTCAACCAGTAAGGGAGTTATAACACTCCATTAGCTTCAGAGGGTTAACTTAACCCTTCTCTCACACCAGTGGTTGTATAGGCTGAAATATCGAAGTAGTTTACCCAATATATAACGGGGGTTGTTGTGGTTGTTCAACCAGTAAGGGAGTTATAACACTCCATTAGCTTCAGGGTTAACTTACCCCCTCCCTCACCAGTGGTTGTATAGGCTGAAATATCGAAGTAGTTCACCCAATATATAACGGGGGTAGTTGTGGTATTTCAACCAGTAAGGGAGTCATTACACTCCATTAGTTTCGGGATTAACTTACCCCCCCACTCACCCCAGTGGTTGTATAGGATGAAATTGTCTCGTTATTCTGATAAATATATAACAATATAAAACCATGCATTATTTGCTTAATTTTGCAAATAAACAAAATTTCATCAGGGTAGATCATATGTTCAACCAAAGAATAGTAGTCCTCACAACAATTTTGTGGTTTGGATTGTAGTAATTGTAAAAATTTTCCTCAGTGAAACTAACTACAACAACAGTTTAATAATTAAATAAAAAACTAATATATTAAATAACAACACTATAAATACATAAATACACCTATGATTAAGAAAATATAATATACCTGAACTAAAGTTGACGTTTCTTGTTATTTTTCTAATTTGGTGCTTGGGTGTGGGGTAATGAAAGATGCAGATGTAAATACCTACGTTTTTTTTCAATTTTATATGTTATTGAGCTTAAAATAAATATAATTTTAACTATGATACTATAGTATAAAGTATACATACAACGCTTATTTTATGGAAGTGATATATTCCTATAACGTAAAAAATGTATTTGATCTAAGTCGGGGTTTCAAGAACAAGTTGACAAAATCTGACCCAGTTACAGGTTAAGGGTATAGTTTGTCTTTTGAGAGTAAATTATTTTTCACTTTTTTTAATACTCACTTATATTAAATTTTATTTATTAATAATTTTATTCATATGACACCGATTGTACTGTGGTGGTATTGGTGGAAGTGGGTTACACATAAGTGGTTACTCTATATGAGTGAGCGTAATTTTGTAAACTGACGATTTTATTAATAGTCCGACATCCAAGGCAACTCAAAGCCATTTGCTCTGGGGGATAGGACCAAAGACCTAGTTGTTAAAGATTGGTTTGGACTCCAAAAGAGGAAAATTAATCTTGCTGGAAATGTTGGGTTTAGTGACTATAACTATGCCCTTACATATGTGATACAACACCTTTTACTTTACGTAAAAGCACTGAAGCAATACGTGTAAGAGCAAAACACAAGAGGTAGGGATAACTTCATTGCTAGAAAGTATTGAACAGAAACGTATTCCTATGGAGGCAGGTGTTCGATTTATCAACAAACCACCACGCAATGAAAAACAGCCCTCTCATGCATTTTACAGTGTGGGTGAGTTCTCAACATAACTGGCGTCTGACACCATTTCTGGTTGGGGGATAATCGGTAAAAATGAATTACTGATGCTTTGGGAAATCTGATTGCATGTTTAATAAGGATTTTTTGGGTGAATGTGGTAAAATCTTATTATGAAATGCAATGTTTTCGATGCAATGTATTTGCACACTACAGTAAAAAAGTTGATTGTCTGATATTCCTGCGTACGATAAAAAGGAAAAAAGAGCATTGGGAATCTTACGGCTACTTATACTAGGCTTATAAACCTCAGGGAGATAGATGTACTAATTATATTGTGTTTACAATATTTTCTTATGTATACTCAGTGATTGTGGGATGGACTATATTAAATAATATGCAGGATTAAGAGGCTTGTTCCATAATTGCGATGTAATGACTACTTTAAGACGTATTATCACTGAGTATTACCAATATAGAATTTAGATAATATAATTACTATCAATATACTTTTTAATCTAAATTATGGTGAAATGATTATATTACACTAAAAAATTCTATTTTTAATTTAAAGAAGGATTTTTTTTAATTATATACTTTTTAAATCCTGCAACCCCTTTCTTACAATTTAATCTAGGCCTTACCGAGGGTGGGTGCGAAGGCGCAGGACCCCAGAGGGTAAAGTACGAAAATCGTCAGACAGCTGAATATTATATATTCAAAAGTCAAAACGAAACAAACAAATTACATTAAGATTAAAGCAACTAAATATCACTAAAACAATAATGGTAATATACGGACAAACATAGCCTGTGCCCCAAATAAACATAACCTCTGAACATAATTAACAATAATAATAAATTAAATAACAAATGTACATAAATACATAACATACACTAATACATAAATACATAACATACACTAATACATACATAAATACATAATAGGCATAAACACTAAATAAATAACAAAAAATTAGTAAAAACTACAAATTATATTAAGTTAAGCAGACTGAAAAATTCAGGGACTAAAATAAGAATCTTAGACAATTTGGAAAACTACATAATAATAAAAAATTATTTAAGTTAATAGTTCCAACAAATCTTACTGGTGAGACTTCTAATGGGGAAATTCAAAACAACAAAACCCGAGCACCCTATTCTTTAAAAACGGCAAAATCGACAGCAACAAAAATAAAATTAAATATTATCTCCTTTCATCCCAAGAAAAAAGCCTACCTACATAATAACTGTCGAACCCTAATTACACATAAAACACCCCTCTCTCCCCAACAAATGTTACACAATCATCACATAATCCCAGGTGTAACAAAAGGGCCTAGAATAAAAGGAAAAGATGTACATGCATTAACACGTCTTTATCCTGGAGGAACATGTCCCACAGTGGAGAAAGGGGGGGGGGCAAGTAGGATGTGCCCCTCTGGGCCGCACAGAAGAAGGGCATGCCCAGCCCGAAGGTCCCAACGTTGTCCCCAGATTCCGTCTAAGAGAACATTCTGGAAGTCTGGAGCCAGAAACCCCAAATAATCAAGCCACAAAAATAATCTAATGCAAGCTGAGACTCAAGTGAAGACGGTTACCAGTCAAAAATCCAAAAAATCTGAAGACATCAATCTTAATGTAAATGGAAAAATTACTAGTGGTAATGAAGTGATTGCTAATGAAATTAATGATTTTTTTTCTTATCGGTGGTTGACATGTTAAATTTAAAAATATTGCAACCTCGAGATGAATCTGATCTTGAAGCCTATAAAAACAGTTTCCTGACAATAGTTTCTCCAAACTCAATGTTTCTAGATTCAGTACTTCCAGAAGAACTGGACAAAGTGATAAGATCTTTAAAAAATAGTACTTCACCTGGGTTTGATGGTATTAGTTCAATATTAATCAAATCAATATATCAAAAAATAAAAAGTGTTCTGTTATATTTAATTAACTTCAGTTTTGATTCAGGAATTTTCCTGACAATCAGAAATTAGCAGTGGTAATTCCAATATATAAAGGTGGATCAAAAACCGAAAGCAACAATTTCAGACCAATATCTTTACTTTCAACTTTTGCTAAGATTTTTGAGAAAGTTATGAAAAATAAATTAATTAAATATCTAAACCATATTCAGTTTTTTAGTAGGAATCAATTTGGATTTAGAGAAGGATTAAATACAGAACATGCTCTACAAAATTTTATGAAAACTATTTTTAGTTCTTTAAATTCATGAAAAAAAGCAAGTGGTCTATTTTTAGATATAAAAAAAACTTTTGATGCTGTAAATCATGATATACTTTTAAAGAAACTGTTTGATTGTGGTATAAGAGGTAAAGTGTACAATTTGTTTCAAAGTTATTAATCAAACAGAAAGCAATGTTTCAAAATTAAATCAGTTTACAGTAAATTGGGTATAATAAAATTCGGATACCACAGGGGTCAGTTTTGGGTGCAATTCTATTTTTAATTTATATAAATGATCTTTGTAATGAACAATTTTTTGGATCTTTAACATCTTTTGCTGATGATAAAGCATTATCATATGAAGGGGAGAATTGGTTGCAAATTAAAGAGTTAATTAATGCTGATCTAAAATTATTGCAATATTGGTTTACTAAAAATCACATGCTGTTATAAGTCCTGAAAAAACAAATTATATTAATTTTAGTCTAAGAAAAAAAGTTGCATTTAGTAATGATGTATTATATCCATGTGCAGATTGTTTGTGCCATAACACATTTTACTGCAGCACAAAGTGTTCTATAGTTGGCAAAGTAGAAAAGATTAAATACTTGGGTATCGTACTAGATGATGAGCTAAACTGGAAATCTCACATCAAAAACTTGAAGTCGAAATTAAATAATACATTGAGAATTTTCAATTTTTTTAAATCAATTTGTAGTAAAGATGTTTTACGGATGCTTTATTTTTCCTTGGTGCATAGTAGGATGAATTATGGTCTTTCTTGTTGGGGGGAACGTATGAAACAAACTTAAAGCCAATTGTAGTTCTACAAAAAAAGTTTCTAAGAACTATACTATGTAAAGGAAAGATGGAACCATCTAATCCGCTTTTTATAAATAATAAAATATTACCATTAAAATACATGTTTGTTTTCAAAGTATTAAATATCTTTTACAACATGAGTGGAAATTTACCAGAAATAAATAATGATTTAAAAAATGCAATAAGATTGGATTATAGCTAGTTAAAGTTAATTTTAAAATGAAATATTACAAATACATGTAGTTCATTTCTCAATTGAAATGTTGACATTTGTAAACAAAATCTTAATTGCTTTCGTCTACTAATTATTATTATTACTGAGTAATTAAAGTTAAATTTAACATGACATTATGACATTGATATTTAGGTTATTCAAGCTTTTTCAATATACATCACGGTTAGTCTGCGTTTTACATAAGACACGTAGTGCTCTGCTATATTTATCTAATATTTACTCTCGTCTTGAAGATAAATGTAATCTCAATATCACGTCTCGGAGCTTCTGTTTTATTACAGAAGACAAGTGTTACTCTGCCATGTTGCCACTTGGTTTTATTACTTTTCCAATATTTACTCTGGTCTTAGTGATAAAAGGTGATTTCAATATCAAGTCACAAAGCTACCGTTTTATTAAAGAAGACACGTGTTGCTCTGCCATATTGCAACTTGGGATTGATTACTTTTTCAATATTTACTCGTGCCTTGAAGATTAAACGTGATTTCAGTATCCAGTCATGGAGCTTCTGTAATATTATACAACAAGATTTATGTTACCCTGCCATATCACCACTTGGATTTTTTTTTACTAATCCAATATTTACTCGTGTCTTCTTAATATCCAGCTACTGTCTTTTACCAAAGACAATTGTTGCTCTGCCATATTACCACGTGGATCTTATTACTTTTCCAATATTTACTCTTATCTTGTAGATTAAAGTTGATTTCAATATCCAGTCACAAACGGACTGTGTTATTGTAGAAGACTTGTGATGTTGTGCCTCATTGTACCTTTTCTATTACTTATCCAATATTTAATTAATTTGATTTCAACATCCAATCAAAGAGGATCGGTTTTATTACTGACAACACGTGCTGCACTTGTTTGATTCATACTCAACTTTACTTAGGTCTAACTATTTTAAATCTTTCTAATATAAGTTATTTATTGTATATTTACTCGTCTAATTTATTTAAGTACATATGCATAGACATATATTGCTCCAATAATTACAATTGATATTCATTGCCTTCAGTAATTCTTCAATTACCATTACTTATTGTCGTGGGTACGTACATTAAATAAAACACCACGTGTTTAAAATAGTTTACAATTATTTATTTGAAAGACAAGTCACGTGTAAAGATATGTTATTACCAAATAGTATGTTATTGGACCAAATAAAAATTTGTTCCTCACCATATTTCATGTTGGTAGGAAATTGAAACTGGTTAACGTCACCCAACACAAATTTAGATCACTTCAGCCATTTTCTCATAAACTGTCTATTGTAGTGAAGAGATAGGCTACATATTTGATTTTACTTTTAGGTAGATTTTCCTCATTAATATGGAAAAGTACTGTCAATGACAAACCAATATATTTAACTCTGATAAATAAAATAGAACATGCAAAGTTTGCTTAAATGGAATAAATACAAAAATATTTAGTGTTTATTTTTAGTGTTTATATTTAGTGTTTTCATGTATAGGCTCTATATACCAGTGATGGCATGTGAGAGAAAATGATAGAAGCACTACTTTCATATAACAAGACAATAAGCAAGGATCCAGGTAGAGCCAGGGGCTGAGTGATACCAAATGTCAGGACTTTGTACCTGAGAGATGGCGCAGATTCGAATTTTGGCCTTGACTGTTAGTTTGTTCTTATCAGTAATATTCACCTTGTACTTCACTTATTATCTCCCCTACACTGTTTAATATATATTTATGCTTATATGTAAACATAAATGGTGGTGATTGTCAGCTACCATTTTAATAAAGCTGTGTTATAAATTTGGATTAAGGTCAACATTTCATGCCGTATATAAAATAAAATAAAAGTAATCTCTGCCACAAAGCTAAATTTAGTCCATCAAGCCATTTAATACCTGCCTCACTGATTCTCTTTATGCTGGCTAATCCCTCCGTAAAAGAGCGTAGAAGGCACTCTGTACTTATTTAATCCTTGGTTTGGATAGACTCCCAGCAACCACATGACTAATCTAGTGTGAATCCCTATTTATAATTCCGGTATTTATATCCACCCACGAAAGTTCGGAACCGATTCAAAAGTATCCACTCCCTATGACAGAGGTTTATTCCACCTAAAGTTACTGATGGTTCGTTAAATCAGGAACTTACTTCGTCCACTAATAATGTTCTACACTAAGGCCCAGCTATTTTTGGACGAGATATTTAAACTGCTCAGGTGTAAAACAGTACGTAGAGGTGGGTTTCGAGATTTTAAGTGACCGTTCTGACGTAAGAGATGCTGTGCAATGGGGAGTGTGGAATATTCAAGATCTTATTGAATTCTCTAAGTTGTGCGGAGGCCATGACAGCTATTAGTGACATTCTCATGGCAACTCCACTTCCTTGGCTCCTGGTACTGTTTAATATAGCTCCTCCAGAGATACAACGTAACGTATCTCAAGTAGAATCAAGTAGAAACGATCTAACTTCAATAATCAAACAACAATAAGCACGTCTCACACTGTCACAGGAAATACAAACATAAATGCTGCCCTGCGGGACTGCTATCGCCGTCTCTGTCGTCAGCACGGTGTAAAGTGGGAGTAAACAGACAAACTAGCCTCAAAAATGTTGCCGCTTATTTACATTGCGTTAGACGTCTTTGTCTATTTCTTTGTCTGTGCCACCAGGCTACTTTCAGTTATCGGTAGCTAATGCACGCATTTTGAATACGAGACATTACTTCACTTGAAAACGTTTAATGCTTAAATTAGTAAAATATTCGTTTAAAATTGTAATTTACTTTGTGTTAGCTTGAAAATTACTGTTGGCATTATTAACTAGAGAATACTAGTAATGGTAATTTGTTTGCGCAGAGATATGTAATAAATATGTGTAGGGTCTACAGAACTCTTTTTTTAACATTATTTTTAAATTCACCTCGAGTGTTCTGGTAAGTTAACCAAGGATCATTCCTTTAATATTAAGTATTACATCTTAATATTTACCATTAAGTAAATATTGATTGGACTTGTAGGAATTTTTTGCTAAAATTAACAACTAGATAGTGGCATGTGGACAGTGGGCGGATCAAAACTATCTTAAGTTTCTTAATGGAAGACCAATAAAATATATAAAAGTATGTAATCTTCGTTCTTTAGCAACTTACAATTAAATCACTATAAAGTGTGTCTTGTCCTTAGGCAGATCCTGTTGCAGCATTCTACCAAACCTCTCTGTTTACAGCAAGCCTTTTTGTTGTCCCTCTTCTTACTTTCCATTTACTCTCTTGCCTCTACTTTTCCTTTAATAGCTTTTCTCGGTAGGCTATCTCCTTTCATCACATGTCATAACCAATTAATTTGTATTCTTCTTACAATTATTCATGTTCTTGCATGGCATGTTATTTAAAAAATCTCAGTTATTTTATGAATAGATTAAACCAATTTGTATATTAAAAATGCCTTCGACAAGAAGTCGTTCTCCTCTCATTCCTTGTTGAGTCCCTTTTTTAATACCATCTAAATTACTATTTTTCTAAGTTTGAAAGGTTTCCACAAACCTCTTGATGATTTTCATTGGTCCACGAACAATGTAAAGTTATTATTATCATTAAAAACAATGATAGTTTTTAATAACAACGAAACAATGTTATTAAAAACAATCAAGTATTTAAAATTAATGAATTTTATAATGGTCAGATACACAGACTACTTCAGTAAAAATTACTTCTGAAGTTATTAAAATATATCCTGAATAATTCAGTCAATATAAATAGTAATAGAGATCAGCAATTAATACATTCAATAAACCCACCACAAAATTTTATGAACTGATTAATCACTAAATACAAAACAATATTTATTAGGAACTGCTCTGAAATATTCATTAGGATTTAACACTTAGATCCTCTACGTGATTATGTCAGAGTATTTTTAAAATGTATTTTCTCAGAAAACATATATTATTCGTTTACTATTACAATTTTATCACTACAAATAAAAAGGTTGTAATCGGTAAATTAAACTTTATTAATACAAAGACAAATTTAGTTAGCCAAAACATCATTATATAACAAGCAACCAGCTGTTCTACACAGTTTAGTTTTAAAAACTGTTTTCTTGAGATTTCCATTACTGATAACCTGAGCGTGCATAACTTGAAATCTTCTCATTTATCTTTCTTTACAGATTACATTTTTCAGTCAAACATTTTTAGAAACACTCTACATTTGCATTCAATATGACGGTTTTACTTCATTTGACAACACAGGTAATAACAAATAATTTTTGTATGCCGGAACAGACTAGTAAGGCTTCATTTCATTATCATTCTGTAAATGTAATAGGCAATTGTAAGAGACGACCTTTTAGTCATATGTTCTCTCGCTAGAATGATTTTCAAGGAATAAAGCCTAGATAACATCAAAAGAAGATGTGGACCTCAAGTATTTTAAAGTAACGGATTGATAGTTCATTCTTCAGATTAACTTTTCCTCTGGTTTTCATATTTGATTAACAATACAAAACGGTTCGTAAATCATCTTTTAGTCAGTTTCTATTTATTATAGGTTATATTTCAAAATTTCGTCTATCTTAAAGAATATGCCCTTGTAAAAACATTATTTAAAAACAAATATAATAAATAAATTAAATAATGCTTAAAACTGTAATGAAAAGTAATATGTAATGATTATAAAATACATAAAGATGGTACAGTAATAAGAACATCTTTATTAAAAGTGATTCCCTATTTCAAAAGGATTGTAGTATATAGAATAACAATAAGTATTTGTTTTATTTTATTAAAATTTAACAATTTATAAACATATTAACACCGGTTGTATCAATATGAATTGAAACATCTAAATCCTAGGGGATATAGTGTGTACGTTGTTGAGCCAACGCTTGGACCTTGAGAGCTTATATAGCAATTAGTGAAATAACAGAATATTTGTTCTAGATATAATTGTTTACAGTAGGTATTAGGAGTAAAATTATGTTATATAACACTAACATATTTGAGGTAAACTCAGTCAGATTAAATATGTAAGTTTTATCTAATAGAGTACTGTTACATAAACGTATATAAGTTCAGCGTTACCGAAGTATTTTATCAAACCGAAGTAATCAATATCAAATATTTTATAAGCCGAAGTAACCAAGTATCAAATATTTTTAAATTAAATGTACATTTTGTTTTGCACAATATTTTAACTCTTCAAGTTTACTAGGACTTTGATGAATTGTGAAATGGGAAACGAAGAATGATGTGGTAAACATTGACACCGGATATGTCGAGAGGGTCGTTTGAAACCCATATCCGGTTTTGTCTCCGGCAAATATATTGCTTCGTCGAACACTGAAGTGAGCTATATCAAATTTAATTAACTGGTTGTTTTTTATTGTTGTTTTCAGTTATTTATGCATACCTTTCTGTTAACTCTGACTAAGTATTGATTACTGATACCTAACATTTAAAACGGAACTCTTTCCTTTGTTTTGTTCATATCACAATAGGTTCTTATTACGCTCAAGTTTTGAGTTAATAGTTTAGTGAAAATTAATAGTTTTCCGTAGTATTAGTGGTAGTGTACAAATAATTTTACTTTACAAATACCTTTACCAACAAACAAAAAAACTCCGAATATTGTTTATTCAAATCTTTTCATATAGTAAAATATGACTTCCTTATATCTTCATTTTAAAATATCTGACTACCTAAAATTAAGAAAGTTATCAGTATCTTGTATATGGATAGAGAGTATGTTTTTATAACATGTTGCTCTAAAAAAAATTACAAATACAAGTCTGGGCACTATACGATAGGTCATCAACTATATAAGCATAACATGGAAACTTTGGATACAATTAGCGTGAGTCCTTAAATATATATAAAAAGAATAGCATAAATCATCAATATGCGTGTATAAAGAAAATGGAAAGGGGCTTGGAAACACTCGTTTCCCATGAAAAGCATTACCAAAAGATTAAGAAACAAACTTGGTAATGAAATGCGTTCTGATATTGTAAGATCTAAGTGTTTTAATATTACTTTTGACCTAAAATGTATAATATTTTTAATATAAAAAAAAAAATAGTTTAAGTTTAAATTTTTGGTGTAGGATCTAACTAAAGCATAATTATAGTTTATATTTTTCCATTTTTACAAATAAAATGTATTATTTTATTTAAATTTTACCATTTTAACATGCAAGCAAAATATGACAGTAAGTGTATTTTAGTATAAAATACGGCCCAAAACTCTGCGGTTTCCTATGGGTAGAATTATTGTTGATATACAATAATAATTTTATTGAGTCAATATTTTTATTACAGTGAAATAAAACAGCACAAATAGGCCAAGATGTATTAACAGAGGTATATAATTGTGAAACTCAACAAATGAGACAACTTTACCTGACCTCTTTGTTCTAAGATCGTTCAAATAATTCGATTCAGCCACGCTAACTCCCTTCATGAATATTCTTATCACTAGCCTCGTTTTATCGTTCAATCTCTGTTCAGATTAAGCCTAAACAAAGATTCTGTCCGGCCTGCCGTCTTATGCATACATTACGACTCTGTCAGTCTCTTTGCAAATAAATTAATTTTTATTTCTTATATTGTTCCCCAGTGTTTATTATATTTCCACTTTGGCGTAAGTAAACAGAGTAGATTTGGATTACCATAGATTTCAAGAACAGCATAGACAGTGTATCATTCAAAAGGGAGACAAAGGAAAACGATATGAGCAACTGACATTCTCTTATAATCTTTACAATATCCTGCATGTTCGCTACTCACTTGGACGTTGTTGAAGTGATATGCTCATTATTCTTATAATGTTGAATAATCAAATACTATATTTAACTTTTAATGATAAAGTTCTTAAAACATAAATCCTTAATTGCTTGTATAACTGTCTAGATATTCATTTAATATAAATTAGATAGTGATATTAAATATTGTAATTAAGTTAGAAACAAGCTTAATTTTAATTTAGTAAGAATTTATACCAAGTAAGTATTTAATGCTGTACATTCAATATAAGAAGGTAATATAGTTTCTTAATTTAAATTATGCCTTGCATTCCATCAAAAAATGTCCATGTATACATTTAAATACGATAAATTATTATACTTCATTAATAATGTTCTTTCTTTAACTCTTTTATCACAAAAGGCAATCTTTATAATGATGTACTTTTAGGAAAATATATATTTAAAATTTTACTACGGATTTAAAGTTTACATTTATAGCCTATAATTGTATAACTACAGCACTATAGTATTTTATTATTATTTTATATATATTATTTTAGCCAAAAATGTGTTATATAAAGCTTACTTATTTTTGTACAGTTTTGTGAATAGTTTGCTGTAATATCGTATCTGTATTCAGCCCAATATAGAAGCTCGTAGAAGGCACAAGATTACGTTTATTATGATACCGTCGAACATGTGTGAATAATGTCAGAACCAATATAACATCCTGCCTTACCAATTTCGATTATCTATCCAGTCTCGGTTTCGAGCTGGTCTGTGTAATTTAAATTTGTTTGCTAACTCACTTTCGAGTTAGAAGTATATTAGTTTTCAAATGAGCAGTTGTTCCATAGTAGTAACGTATTCCATATTTAGTAACTGTAATTTCACATGAATTTTATTTTTTTAATTTCTTCTATAATAATAACTTAAACTTTAAATTAATTTTAACCTTTCTTGATTGCTTTTGAAATGAACTGGATGTAATCTTTCTCTGACGACTACGATTTGTCCGGTCTATTTCTAATATTTTTCTTGCTTGTTATGATTTCTTTAACACCCTTCATAACTAAAAGCAAGAGAGAAGGTATATAGAGAAGAGATGAATACTTGATGAGAGTTATGTTTGGAAAAGTGAGAAGTTGAATGTAACATACGTGTACTAATCCAATCCAGGAAAGCTTAGAGTTTCTTCATGTGGGAAACAGATATTGGATATATAGTCCAATCCATTCATACTTTAAAACACAAATAATTTAGTTTTTGTTCAAGTGGAATTTTTTCAAAATTATTATTTATTTATTTTATAAATGTTTATGTTTTTTTGTTTTGAAAAATTAAGTAGTTTGGAAATTAAAGTAAACTTATTGAAATGTTTGTCAACGAAAATGCAAATAAAAAATTCTGTCAAGAGAAATTTTAACTATTATAAATTAGTAATATTTGTTACAAATAGTTCAACTAATACAAAATAATTTCATATTACGGTAAAAAATACATCACTTAATGGTAAATAATTACGTGTATGGTAAATAAACAATGAAGTTTAACACTTTTCTGATGAAATGTTAAAGACAACATTATTTTCATGTGCCTTTAGAAATAAATATTTTATCAGCTACACTTTTACTAATTTCATTTTAAAACCTTACCAAATGACAAACGTTTATTTACAACGTAGAGGTTTCCGACTCATAAGAAGTGTCTTTTCCAGCAAACATAAGTATTTGGTAAAACGTGTAAGTAGTACAAAAATGTTTCGTTGGCAAATAATTCTGTATTTGTGAGTTTCAGAGTTTTTCTATCATGTATTGTATAAAACATGGAAAAATTAACATATTTAAAATGTATTTAAGTATATAATTCTAACTCGTATGTATCATGGTAGTTTTATATAATTCATATTTAGAATATCAGAGAATATCATATAACACAAATGTTTATAATATACGTAAAAAAGATAATATGATTGTGATCGATTTTGGTAAACAGCTTCTAACTCCTCCAGACCAGTAGAATTCACTATAAAAATATATGTTTTTAAGATTTACTTATATCGGTATGAATTAGTTATTTGTGGTATTTACTTGTTTTTTTTTCTTTTTTATCTACAAACACATAATATGTTTACTTAAAAAGTAGTTCAAAATCATCTATATAAATATGATTGCATTGCACTTTTAAAAATATAATAATATTGGTGAATTATTTCAGTAATCCTGCTTAAATGCTTGATAAGCTGTATATTTTTTAAATATATATTTGTAATATTAATTTAAACTAAATTTTTACACTTACTTGTCATACGATAGTTTAACCAATTTTATAGTCAATAGGTAGCTCAGAGACAATTATTTTACTTTGGATAATGGTAAGAGTATGTCCAATAATAACTTATATGTTATTCTACCAGTAATAAAGAATATATTTATGGAACGCTTTGGCAGTAAATATGTGTCAACACAACCATAAACTGTGCACTGCAACACGATGTTGTACTGGATTCATTAGCAAATGTATTCACAACATTCAAACCCAACTAATGAAGACTTATGTATCAATCTAATTGTTTCGTAGTACCATGTGAATAATGAATAAGTACCTTTTCATTTATGTTCTTTTCAACCTACTCATAAACAATTTATAATTTTTTAAATCTAAAATATAAGTAGCAGCAAAAATATTGTTTAAATGAAGTATTACGGTATTTTACTTAATTTTTCACTTTATAATAATGATAAATACACTTCTGCAGTTTTATTGTTGTACCAAAATCGATTGAATTTTATTAATATTTTTTATACCGCTAGTAAAATGATGTACTTTTTCCAAACTATAATAACACAAATACAAATAGTCTTTAAAAATTATATTTACTTTTTCAAGTTTGACTATCATGAACCTTAATAACCTCAATTGTCCTAAAAAAAATAAAAATAAAAAAGTGCTTTACTTTTTTCACAATAACATTAAATATAGTCACTTCTATTTGATTTGAATTGAAATATCAGGGTTTTACAAGATAGCCATATTACGTTTTGCTTGATTGCCTCATTATTTTCATAGGAATGAGTTGTTTTAAATTAAACCATGGCATAATATACAATGACATGGTTTGTCATTATGTACGAACATTATACAATCATTACTACAAATTATTATAGAAATAAATCATTATGCATAATGTGTAGTATGGATATAATTAAATCACAACTAACAATAATTTTATTCGTAAGTGACCTTTATATCACGATTTTTTTAGGAATCAATTTCATCCAAACGATGAAGCTTACTTAAAAATAAATTGTATTATGTAGTTCACATTTGTTAATTAAAGTACAGTTTAAAAATGAAATGGTGGATAATTTTCTTAGTTTATAGAACAGTTTGCATCAACGGTTGCCATTAACTGACAAACCAATCAGTGAGTGTTTCTATACATCATTACCACTACAAAGAGACAGAACATGTTAATTACTCCAGGAACATCACTATATGTTGTGTTATGTTAAACATGAGCCTCATGTTGGGTGTTCGGTTTGTGTGTTTACTACACTATATACACTGTTGTTGACAGCATCATAATTGCTAGTGGTAAAATAGCAATTAAAGATAATTAAATAAACTTTTTCTTCTTTCTAACTTTGATAAATTAACATCTATGAAAGAAAAAAAAACCTTAAAATTCACGATATCAAATTTAGAGTTAACACTAACTTTTTTCATTTGACCTATAAAAACAATCGATTGTGGTTTTTGCATCGAAATACTTTTGTTTGAAAAGGGTCATTAAATATTTTAAGTTTTACTTTTAAAACTTATTTAATTACTTTTAAAAAGACAATTTAGGATTTTTTGTTGCCACTCAGCCAGTTAACATACTGTACATCCTCCATTACTAATTTGTATGCATTATCTCATTTCAACGTTGGTGAAAAAGTTTTAAATTACACAATTGAAAAAAAATCGTGATTACAACTTAATAATCTTCTTGGTATTGTGAACATGTTTTTATTGCAATTATTTACTTTTTAATTGCATATAAAGTCTCTTAGAATCACTTATGCATGTATAGGAAGAAAATTTAACAAAATCTATAAATACTTTAACTATATCGTTTTGTTTTAGTTTATCAGTTTTTCGTTATATTTTATTATATATAGATACAAATGATTTATATTTACCCTATAAGAACTATCAATCGCTAACTCTCCATCAAAACCGTAACTGATAAAGAGAGGTATTCTACGTTGTTATTATACCTTTAAATATTAAATTAACTAACTCATATTTTACCATTATTGTAGGAATTGAACAGTAAATAATGATAACATACTTTACATACTTGATCCTACTATTTGCATTACGATAAAAACCCTAAAATTTTAAAGATTAATACTTATCTACATGTGATAAAATATAGCTGCCATAAATAAATAAACTAAAAGTTCAAAAATATTAAATATGTAGGATTATAACATAAATAAAAAACAGTTTATGTAGCTTTTCAAAATTATAATACCTATTTATTATCTTTGTTGTTGATAGTAATGTCAATAATAGGTTTACAGCCATAAAAAACACAAACATTGCAAAATGTATACATATGTTCCACATGAACTTCGAAAATATGGTATATAAAGTTCTATCCCACATATTATCAGTTTAAATTAAGTAATTGGTGGTAATAAAATACAAAAAACTTGCATATATTTTCCACATTATATTTTAGGGTGACATTCATTCACTTGTGGGGTATGTTAGTAATATTCATTCACTTGTGGAGTATGTTAGTAATATTCATTCACTTGTGGGGTATGTTAGTAATATTAGTATATTAGTAATATTAGTATGTTAGTCATATTCAAGTGAACAATTGGATATAATTGATTTCCAAAAAAAAGGTTCACTGGTCCTTCAGTCTTCGGTATTTCGTTTATTACTCATCTAGAGCCATTATATAATAGTTTTGCCAAGTTTTGTGGTTTATTGACCTTTAAGGTTTTTATATTCTGTTATCAGTAAGTCAGTAGTAATTGGTTTGTAAATGTATTGATAAATACATTTAAATTACACATAAGTATACAGGTATTCGTATATGATTGATTGCAAATTGCTGTTTCTATTTATCTTTCGTAAAAGTATTATTAAAATGTTTTTCTGTTAGCTATTCCCCAATTTCACATCAAATTACACTTAAGGAATATTATTACTCTATTGTCTATGAAACGGTTTTAACTGTACAATATGTACATAAATTTTGCTTGGGGTATACAATAAAAGCATATTCCAAGATAATATATAAAACGAACCACATTATAAGTCATAAATATTTAGTTTAGCGTTTATATCAAGAATATCATCAAATATTTAAATACTCATCAAACTACAAAAACCTCATTCATAAACATGAAGCCTAAAGCTCTGTTCTAATAGAAAGTTAACGAACGTTTTAAGAAAACAGAACATTAATTAATTGTGAACTAAAGGAGTTACTACGGTTGCCAGATATGTTCATTATAAACCCTTCCATCTTCTTGAAATGTAACAGTTGGTTTTACCCGAGCCATTTTCCTTCTACAAGAATTATAATTTACTTTACATAACAATTATAAACTGTCATAAAGCCATAAACAATTATAAACTCTCATAAAGCCATAAAAATTATAAAATTTTATAAAGCCATAAACAATTATAAACTGTCATAAAGCCATAAACAATTATAAACTGTCATAAAGCCATAAACTATTATAAACTGTCATAAAGCCATAAACAATTAATTATAAACTGTCATAAGGCCATAAACAATTATACTGTCATAAAGCCACAAGCAATATAAACTGTCACAAAGCCATAAACAATTATAAACTGTCATAAAGCCATAAACAATTATAAACTGTCATAAAGCCACAAACAATTATAAATTTTCATAAAGCCACAAACAATTATAAACTGTCATAAGGCCATAAACAATTATAAACTGGCATAAACCCATAAACAATTATAAACTGTAATAAAGCCATAAACAATTATATTATAAACTGTCATAAAGCCATAAACATTTAAAACTGTCATAAAGCCACAAACAATTATTAACTATCATAAAGCCATAAACAATTATAAACTGTTATCAAGCCCCAAACAATTATAAACTGTCATAATGCCATAAACAATTATAAACTGTCATAAAGCCATAAACTATTATAAACTGTCATAAAGCCACAAAAAATTATAAATTGTCATAAAGCCACAAACAATTATAAACTGTCATAAAGCCATAAACAATTATAAACTGTCATAAAGCCACAAAAAATTATAAACTGTCATAAAGCCACAAACAATTATAAACTGTCATAAAGCCACAAACAATTATAAACTGTCATAAAGCCACAAACAATATAAACTGTCATAAAGCCATAAACAATTATAAACTGTCATAAAGCCACAAACAATTATAAACTGTCATAAAGCCACAAACAATTATAAACTGTCATAAAGCCACAAACAATTATAAACTGCTGTCAAGCCACAAACAATTTTAAACTGACATAAAGCCACAAACAATTATAAAATGTCAATATTTTTTTAAGTAGTATAATGATAAATATAAATGACAAAACCATGACATAAGTGCGCTGGGACATTGAGACAAATATTGTATTATAGTTATGTAATTATAATTTAGAAATTTTTTTTAATAATTATAAAATATAATATATTTCTATTGGTCTTGTGTGGAGAATTCCAAAGTTATGTCAAGATAACGTCGTCGTCAACATCAAGCGTGGCTGTTCCTTGGTTGGGTGACCGTCTAAGTGATCCCGTCCTTGCATGCATCCCACCTGCCTAGGTACGGTGATGTTGGGAAGTCATCCATACGCGTTTGGTCCCCATGTTAATTCCAATAGAACGCTTACTATCCTTAAGGTAAAATAAGACTTTCTATACCTGTTTTTTTATTTTTAAATATCACCATGTAGCTAAACTGTACCTTAAACAATAAAATGTTAAAATGCTATATATGTCAGTAGTTTAATTTTAAGTTCATCATTATTTATATTTGTTTATAATTATGGCAATGTGACCTCAATAATCAAGCTATTTCTTTACACCATATCACAATCATGTTCCGATGTAAAAATAAGCATTTCAGTAAAATAGTATTGTTTGTGTCGATTAGGGAGGCTTGTCAATTAGCTGAAAATAAGACAAATACTACGTGGTTCAGATTCCACGTAAAGCTTTAGATCCCTTAGTTTCCATGGCTATTTGACTGTTAAATATTATCCTTTCTGAGGAACAGTCGAACTCAGTTAGTGACCAGACTATACAGGTCATCCAGACTCACTCTGAGCTCATGTAATATTTCATATTTGCCTTAAAGAACACACAAAGTGTTATCAGCGTCTTATATCTAAGAATGTGCTAACCTCCAAACTTCCTTAATGTACAGTATAAATTGTGTGCTAAAATATTAACAATATTTTAAATAAAGCCTTTGAACTTTATAAAATGTTTATTCAATGTGACAATCGGAGGTGAAATGAAATATAATATAGGGAAATCTCCGTAAACTATATTTCTGGGTTTGATGTACTGTTTTAGCTTTAAAGTTAAAATAAAGCCTTTAAGGTTAATGTTTGTCCTATGTATTGGTTGTTTATTAAGAAATATTTCAAAAATTATTTATTGATACACCAAATCAAATATCAAAAAGTGGTTTCGATTCTAATACTATAATTATGAGACGAAAATAGACATATTTATTAAGTATCAATATTTTTACCTGTATTATCAATAGTTCATTTAAATATAAATAGAAAATATTGTCTACACAAAATAATGATATAAATTATTTTAAAAATAAAAATAGTACATTTATAAATAGTCCTACAGCATCAAACCTTATACAGTGTTTTAGGATAATTGATAAATAATATATGTTGGTTTTTTACACTGTTCTACTCTAATTATAACAAAAATACGATGACTTAGAAGTGAGCTTCCGGCCAGGAGTTGATGTCCCATTGATTTCCTCAGGGACATTTAAGGCTTAATCTGTGATAGTGGGAAGCTTTATATTGGCAATGATGAACTGGAAACCAAGAATAAAACGGACAATAAATATAAATGAATACCATAAACTTTATGGAAGATTTTCAACAAACAATTTGTTTAAAATAATAATAATAGCTTGCATACATTATTCAGTAATGCCAATTTCACATGTACCTCAGTTATTTATAATGATTCGGATAAAATTATTTACTTTGGTCAATGTTATATCCTTATAAGAAAATTTCCATGAACTTTTTAAAATTGATTATGTCCTCCGAAAAGGGGGTTTGGGTTTTAACTAATAGTTTTAAGTTTTAGTATAGTGATTTAAGTGATCCCTTTTAGTATATAGATTTTAAGTGGCCCCTTATTTTCAAAGGTTTATAAAAGGAAGAAGATAGGTGAAAAATCATTATTTAAACCCTGTCAAATAATAGTTGTATATTTAACGTTGAGCTGGTTAAATTATACTGGGAAAGCCAACAGTATAAATATTACTTGATGATTTTTTATCAGCAATGGTATGGTTAAGAATATTATGTGCTATTTTTGGAAATAATATATTTTATACGGTTCAACTATCAACTGCTTCTAATCACTAGACTAGAAACACTAAGTGATTTGAGCATCAGGAAACATTTAGCGTTTTAGCAAAACAGTTATATTTTTATATATATGTGATATGTCTAATTTTCACCAATCTTCATCTTTTTACAACCCTTTAAAATGACTTTAAGTTTGAAAATTTTAAGTAAATACCCCCAACTCTCCTTTTGGGAGTACATAAACTGTTTTTGTTTAAAAATGTATATATATATATAGGGATTTTAAGGAATACCTGTAAATAATATAGGTAGCAGTTTTCACAGTTAATTTTATTATACTTTGAACATATTTGTCTATTTATAGTGGAATATACACGTGATAAAATATACTAATCTAATAAAAACAGTTTATCCTAACTAAATATATGTACTTTCCCAAACTAAAATATAAACCAAACCTTTCAATACATAAAAATAACTATTGTAATATTTTTTGGGTAATATGCATTACAATATTTTTTCAACATTGATAATATACAACGTGGAAAAAATATGGAAAATCTTTCACAATCTTTTTATGACTTCACTTGTATGACTTTTATATGACAGTCGTTCTCCCATGTTTACTACCCACCCACTCACCGATAAGTAGGACATATGGGTGCTCAGTAACCCTCCAATGAGTTGGATCTCCTGGCTCACCCTCCCAGAACAGAACTCCTGGTGGGTTCCCCACCCTGTATCGAAATCAACACCTGCTTTCTCATTTACTCAGCCTCAAAGAGTCCTTGGATTAGCCACTAAAGGAGAAAGATACAGATCGGGCAACCTCCAGTGTTTCAGAATAATTAACACACATCCTTCTTGTCGAGTATTTACAATCTTGTTGTATACATTTAGCATCCAGCTCTTTTTTTATTTTTTTCCAGTAACTATATTCATTATAAATACTAAAAAGACCGAATGATAATGGATTGTAAATTATTAACGCAAAATAACAACAACAGTATTAGACAAACTACAAAATATTAGATGGGAAACTAAATACTTATCTATAAAGTGTCATATGTTACAACAATTAAAAATACAATACGCCATAATTTTGTTTCGTCTCTGTGGAAAGTTACTCTTTTTGGGTGGTTTAAAGATAGTATAGAAGAATGAAAAATCAATTATATATATTGAAATTAATCAGCTACAAAGCATAAATGAAATGATATTTCAGGACGTTGGAAGTGTTCTCACTTAAAATTACTTAGAAGAAACAAGTTTAAAACCAGTAATTTAGTAATTAGTTAAACAATAACAAATCTGAACCCAACGTTGACTGTCTAAAACTGTAACTTGCTTAATGAATGCCAAACTGGCCTGGAAGTTGGTTTAAACCACTGGACAATTTACATAACCAACGATAAACTTCCTACTCCCAACTTCACCTAACCTAATATAGAAAAAGAAAAATAAACTATACAATTTAATTATAATACCAAAATTTCGTTGTTACTTATAACTGTTACATATAAAAATAAAAGCAAAACATGATTGTCACGTTTTATTATATAACAATGTATAAAATTATCCTGTTATATTTGTTACGGGAGTTGTACATGTGCGTTATCAATAAACTAGATAGATTTTTTTGTGTGTAACCTAACTTTTTATAATTAATAATATCTTAGTATTTACTAAGTTTGCCATTTCATTGGAAAGTGACTTAATAATAAAAAAAAATAAATAAATAAAAATTCAATAGTATAGTTAGCCTATTAGAAATTCCACAAATTTGTTAATTTGTGTTTATACTATTCGTTATTGTAAATAGGCTAGTTTTATATTGACCAGCTAAAAAAAGTTTTTCGAGAATATTTTTTCATTTATGTATACTGTAAATTAAGAGAGTTGGTCTGTTTTTTAGATAGGTGTCCACATTCCTTTATTAATTAAATTTGTTTAAGTGTTTCCTTAATTCATTGATGGTATTAGTATATATTTTATTTTATTCGGATGAAATTGATTGTATTTTTCCTTCCTGTTTTGTGATATTTTACTTAATAACACATAAATTGTCAAGAAAGTATATTGTACTATCTGAAGATTGTATTATTTCCATAATCTTTAACTATTTTTGCAATAGCTGATTATTGTATTCTATTGCTGCAGTTTTAGTTTTTTATTACGTATCGAAACTGCTATAAACCACATAAATGGTTTAGGTACTGTAGTACAGAACATATATTTCTGTCAATTTGGTAGTAAAATGTAAATAGCAAAAATTTATTTGGTGTGAAAATATAACATAATTGATGTAAAAAAGTGTTTACAACTTTTTATATGTTGCTTTATGTTTTAAGCTACCTAGTGAGCCAGTAACCATTAGGAAAGAGATATGAAATTAACGTACAAATAAGAGTACAACTAAAACTAAACTTAATTTGTGCAACTGTTTGAATGTTGTGTAATGGATACCTCAGTTTTTTACAACGCCATCAATTCAGAATTTAGTTGACATATTGAGATATTCACTTTTGTTACTTGACAAAAATAATCAAAATATCTCAGTGGCTATTACAGCTTGATTAATTTTTGAATGTCCACATCTTGTCTCTAAGATATATTAGATGTTCCATGAAACAATGTCCCTTGATACCAAATATTTTAGCAACATGGACACAAACTTCGTTATTAGAGCACAGATTTGTGTTGGAGCCCCAGAGATCTATTCATCGTACTCAAAACTAAATAATACAGACTTATGTGACTCTCTGAAATTTAGTATTTGACATAAGACAGCTAGTAAATAATGTATTGGTCCCCACTCCAACCTTACCCTTTCATCTTTGTCATTTTTTATACTTATATCAAAAACAACAGTCACGACTACTCTAAAATGTAATATTTACCGTTCAATTTGTCATGACCATAGTATTTTCATCAACAATTACACTTAACACCATATCTCAAAGCCTGTAACTACTGCTTGGTAACATTTAATGATTAAATAAATAAATAAAATAATATGGTTTGAAGCCAACAGAAAATGGAATTATTTAAAAAATTAATACAGCTAGAAAATTAAAATTTGTATAGTAAGGTGTGTTGATTTGCACAGAAAGTTTTGAATCAACATTTTTAAGTTTTCCTGAAAAATTTTTAATCATACTGCAATAAATAAAAAGTTAATTTGCATGAGGAAGAGAATTTAATAAAAAATTAATGGACGGGTGGGATTTCTCTGACATGTCCAAACAATTTTCCTTATCGGGATGGTTGAGTCCGAAGATCTAGCGTAAAATCCTCTTTTGCCAATGGTCGATTCGCCTTAGTTTTTTAATCTCTCCCCCTTCTTCGACCTAGGTTATATATAGGGAAGTATTTTGTAATTTTGTTAGTTCTGCTGATGTAGAGTCACTGAAAGCCACGGTCTCGCCACTTGTGATTCATTCACTCTTGTGTTGAATGTCTCAAAAGAACAGTTTTTGTCTCGTTTCGGGGAGTGAGTGCCATTGTGTGTGCGTGGTGCTCCCTTTGGATTGTATTTTTATCCTGTCTCGATGCTCCTGTCCGATACCGAGGACAGGAACATCATTGTGTATTATTGCAAAACGTAATTTTGTAATATAGTGGAACGAGATTTTGTATTTAGCAAAACGACATTTTGTAATGTAGTGGAACGTGATTTTGTACTGTAGTAAAACAAAATGTTGCATCGTGGTAAAACATAATTTTCTATGTTATTATATGAACATCGCTTTTGTTGAGTTATAAAAATTTAAGTTAAAATTGTCTATAGACCTTTGGATTAATAAATAAAGCATTTCAGACAAATAAGAAACTTTGCTAATTATAAATCTAAAAATATATTTTATAAGAGTAAAAATGTTGTTTTAAAAAATTTCTTTTATTTATTATAATAATATATATACACATAAATATAAAGTATATTTTAATTAAATTACTCATATATTTTTTCATCAGCCATTTTCTTGAAAACAAATAAAAAAAGAAATGATCTTCCAGTACACAGTAAAATAGTATATTCTTTAAGGTTACAAGCCAGAAGACTGAGTGAAAGAAAACGCATAATGATATGAGCGAATATAGGTGACGAATTAGATGAACTAGTGTATTCATTTGTACTATTTGAGGTAGACTGTTACTTAGATAGAGATAATCATTACTAGCCTAATAGCTAGAGCAAACAAGGGACCTATAAAATCATTGAAAATTCCAATAACCATTAAATTATAGAAAATAATCACTTCTTAAAATTATAAAAATTTTATACAAAAACGAAATGAATATAAGTAATACTAATTTAATTAAATTATTGTTTCTGTAGTAATCAAATAATTATTTAATTTCTTTGTTCACTTATTCTTAATTAGGTTTTTTCTTGTTATATGTGATTAGGTTAGTGAACAAACATGCTAACGCTATTCTAATGTAAATAAAATAATAAGCTAATATAAAATAACCATGGTTTTAGCCTATGTTTTAAAATTAATAAACATTTTATAGGTAGCTGCTCTAAGTTAGGTATCAGCAAATTTCATCTATAAAATGATTCTGAAACCCTTAAAGGCAACTTTTTATTGTTTAGAGTTGTTCTGATTGTTGGTATTTGAACTTGAGGCTAAATCATCCAAACCAGACCCGCGGGCATCTGTTTGGTAGAAGTTTACTCGGGGTTTGATGAGGAAGTAGCTTTACTAACTTTCTTTCCTCAAAAGGATGTATTCCCTTCTGTTATATTCTAATTTATTAGTTCAAAATGTTACATAATTAAAAAAAAATGTGTTTAATATGGATTTTGATATATTAATGGAATATTTTATGTATACGAGGATTTGTATGGTTGACTTGAATAAAATAAGACTATTTTCAGTGAATTAACGTTGTCAACAGTTTCAAAGTTGTCGTGGTAGTTACGATTGTTTCGGTATTAAAATTCCATCTCCAGACATAAACGGCTTTTCAGAATAAGACCAGTGTACTCGTTATGGTGGATGGGTGGGTAAGTACCACCGCACTTGTAGAGTTAGGTATGCAGGTGGATTAATTCAATTGTACGTTTATAGATGAACGGTGAGTCAGTGAATCAATACCACCCCAGGTACACTGTACAGGCTAATTGATTCATTGGTGGGTAGGTGGATCAATATCAATATATTGTATGAGCGGGTTAATCTATGTTTGTTGGGTAGGTCAGTGCAACAAGGTTCTGAGTTTGTTGGTGGGTGGGTGCAGGGAATAATGCCCATCCACCCACCCATACTATGGTAATGACCTATCCGGAAATAACGTTCTTAAATGATGTGGAAGTATACTGATTTGATAAACTTATGAAAACATCTAGGATTATGTAGAAGTCAATGAAGGCTTTTTATAATACAACGAACAAAGCTTTATTTAAATATTTAATGGAGTTACTGTAGGAAAAGCCTGTTGATAAGAACGAGAAATTGGCAAAGTCATTTAGGCAAGTTTTATTTTTGTATCAGTTTGTTACGGAAATTGAACCAGAATATTTTTATTGTATAGTTAAGAGTATATATATTATTATTGTATAGTGAATTTTTATTCATATCCATTATTTGCATTAATGCAGTACATTCACACCCACACAAAAAATCGAAAGCACCGTATACTGGTTTTTGTTTATTTCGCGTACTCATATAACAAATTTAGCTAAGAATAACTCAATAAAATGCAACAGGCAAAGCCCATAGTAGCGTTAACCTCTCATCCATCTACTCAATTACGATATTAATTAACCTCGTCCGGCGTATTGTGCATTCTTCAGTCTAGAATCACGTTTCCAATGGATGCACTTTCAGTATGTAATCTATGTATATTTTTATTCTCATATTACTTGTTTGTGTAAGCTACATATATGCAATAAAAATAATAATATTAATTCTGGCCCTCACTCATTCTACCCTATATTATTTTGGTAGGACCATTTAGATTCTTATTCCATGTAATGTTATAAGATATTGAGATTAAAATTGTCATTAAAATTAGTAAAAAAATCTTGCAATTTTTGTGGGTGAGAGATTTTATCTTTACCCTCACCTACAAGACAGTCTATTTTCGTTTTCTAGGCTTGTTGTATCAACGGTTTATTGTGACTGTTAAATCAATTTTTGACACAAGGATGCAATTTTTGACGGCCATGAATCTAACACAGGTGTGATGTCAAGATGACAGTAAAGCTACATATAGCCTCTTTAGTCATCCGCTCTATGGAGGGGTAAATACACGAATATATACGGGTGAGAAAGTTTCTTATTCTGCATTTATAGACACAATTGTTTATTTTTCTTTGGTTTAGGATATTCTTATTGACTTATTCAGTAGAATCGAGAAGTGGCAAGTATATGGTCTACGTGTATGTCGAAGAGCTGTTTAGTGTTGTAAAGCTGTCCCCTCCCACTCCCAACGGTCCTCCGATGTCACACCTCATCTAGTAACGGATCGGTATTAGGAGTGTCATTTGTTGCTTCCTTAGGCCTTTTAAAAAGGGCATCAACAAGGATAAAATAAAGTAATAATATAAAGTAATAAAATAAAATGGTTTCGCAATATATTTCAAAGATGTATTTTTGTTAACTAAATAATAAATTTAAAACATATTTGAGATAAAACATAAAACAATGCCCATTACACGCTTCAGTAACCAACAATTACTGAAGAGAATTTCAGAATATTCCACCGGACAACATTTCATGGGCTCAACTCAAGCACTATACAAACACAATACTAAAACACATATTATTATCTCTATTAAAGTTATATATTTATTTATTTTGCCACTGCCTGAAATGAAGTGGCCATACCACGTTGTGGACATTTTACTCAAAACTCGTCAACTCGTTTAGTAGTGTTTTATTATTTTATTCAAAATACACATTCAAATAAAAATTTTATATACTAGTATTTTTATCTTATCCATTAATATATTTTAGCTTTTCATATTTGAGTTAACAATCAAAACAAGACTGTGTGACATTTCATTGTTTGTCTACTTGCACACATAGGAGAGTTAAACTTGAAAAAAAAAAACATTTCCTACTTAGTCTTGGACCGCTTTTTGTTATAATAAGGTGGGATCTTGCCACTTCCTCCTCTGCGTATGTTTAGTAAATATTCCACATTCCTTAATTATTGTCAAGCTCTTGTTTATTTCGAGAGTTGGTTTGTGAAATGTTTCGTGTAAAGGAAGTGAGAATACCCATTAAAGACAATTAAGTTTGCGTAAATATAAGAGAGAAGGACCATTAAAGACACGTCAGTATGCCTAAATATGAGAAGGAAGACCCATTAAAGACACGTCAGTCTGCCTAAATATAAGAGAGAAGGACCATTAAAGACACGTCAGTATGCCTAAATATGAGAAAGAAGGCCCATTAAAGACACGTCAGTCTGCCTAAATATAAGAGAGAAGGACCATTAAAGACAGGTCAGTCTGCCTAAATATGAGAGACAATACCCATTAAAAACACGTCAGTCTGCCTAAATATAAGAGAGAAGGACCATTAAAGACATGTCAGTATGTCTAAATATAAAAGAGAAGGAACACTAAAGACACGTCAGTCTGCCTAAATATAAGAGGAAAGGACCATTAAAGACACGTCAGTCTGCCTAAATATAAGAGGGAAGTACCATTAAAGACACGTCAGTCTGCCTAAATATAAGAGGAAAGGACCATTAAAGACACGTCAGTCTGCCTAAATATAAGAGGGAAGTACCATTAAAGACACGTCAGTCTGCCTAAATATAAGAGGAAAGGACCATTAAAGACACGTTATTCTGCCTAAATATGAGAGAGAAGGCCCAATACAGACACGTCATTCTGCCTAAATATAAGATAGTATATCATTAAAGACACGTCAGTCTGCCTAAATATAAGAGAGAAAGACTATTAAAGACACGACAGTCTACCTAAATATAAAAGAGAAGGACCTTTAAAGACCTATAAGTCTCCCTAATTGTAAGAGAAAATGCCCATAAAAGACACGTAAGTCTGCCTAAATACGAGAGAGAATACCTATTAAAGACACTTAAGTTTGCGTAGATACAAGAGAGAAGGACCATTAAAGACCTGTATGTCTGCCTAAATGTAAGAGAGAAGGACCATTCAGGACCTGTAAGTCTGCCTAAATATAAGAGAGAAGGACCATTAAAGGTACGTTGGTCTGCCTAAATATGAGAGAGAAGGACTATTCTTTAATAGGCTTTAATAGTCTTTACTTGTATGTCTGCCTAAATATAAGAGAGAAGGATCGTTAAAGACCTGTAAGTCTGCCTAAATATAAGAGAGAAGGACCATTAAAGACACGTAAGTCTGCCTAAATATGAGAGAGAAGGACCATTAAAGACCTATAAGTCTGCCTAAATGTAAGAGAGAAGGCCCATTAAAGACACGTAAGTGCCTAAATATAAGAGAGAAGGACCATTAAAGACCTGTGAGTCTGCCTAAATATGAGAGATAAGGACCATTAAAGACACGTAAGTGCCTAAATATAAGATAGAAGGACCATTAAAGACCTATAAGTCTGCCTAAATATGAGAGAGGAGGACCATTAAAGACCTGTAAGTCTGCCTAAATATAAGAGAGGAGGACCATTAAATACCTGTAAGTCTGCCTAAATATAAGATATAAGGACCATTAAAGACCTATAAGTCTGCCTAAATATAAGAGAGAAGGACCATTAAAGACCTCTAAGTCTGCCTAAAAATGAGAGAGAAGGCCCATTAATGTACGTACTGACACGTAAGTCTGCCTAAATATGAGTGAGAAGGCCCATTAAAGACACATTAGTCTGCCTAAATATGAGTAAGAAGGCACAGTAAAGACACGTAAGTGTCCCTTAATGTAAGTAAGAAGACACATTACAGACCCGTGCCGAAAAAAAGTACTATAGTCATTTACTCATTTATTCTACAAAATTCTTAGTGTCAAGTAAATAATTTTAGAGTACATAACTAATATTTACTTAACTTCATCGCCAGTCATTACCTGAAATATATATAGTTAAATTACCCAAATAGATTTGTTTATAAGTTGACCCACTTTATGTGGTGCATTCCTAGGGGTTTTCATTCAGTGATAATTTTTTGCAAATACATCCAAGCATTAAAAGTGAATATTGGTAGCTAAAATGATTATAGATTACATGGTAAACGGTACTCTTATTACACCATTAATAAGAGAAATGTATTACACGGTATCTATAGAAACACCATTATTAAAACCTCAATCGTCATTTTAAGTTGCTGTTATTGTTGTCATTTATTGCTTTATAACTGCCGTTTTAATATAAAACTAACTGCCTCTCATTGTTATCATGAAAGGTTTTTATTTTCCTAAATAACGAGTTATTAGTTATTATTCAATAAAAGGATAGTGTAATGTAAGCAGTTCTTTAAATTAATTAAATACCATGACATTTCATGTATTAATATTTATGAAATAGTTTTATTTAAAAAATAAGTATGTCATCTTTTTAAACAAAACTACCAAATCGTATCGTAACTAATCTTAAAATACCATAACATGTTAACTACAATGAGATGCATCTAGAATATCTAAACTAAGGAATATGCATAAAATATTTGAATAATAAATAAAAATCAATTTTGGTACCTGACAATTTTGAATTGTTGAAGATTTTCATCCAATATAAATTTATACGACTATCAATTATTTTTTACATAACTACACCTTAGGTAATAATTTAAAGTTTATATTATACATTTGTTACATGAAGTGATAATATCTTGTATCACTAAATCTCTTGTTATAGGAAAATAAATTGTTAATAATTGTATAGAGCTTTCAAAACTGCTAACTTAGTTATTTTTTATTTACAATCAAACCCTCCAATAGTAAAAACTATATTCTTTCTATGACGCTAAGCTAATAAACTATACGCAATTAACTGTCGTCCCTTTGACACACTGGACTAGGATCTGAATTAAACCTTTCATTACCGCACTTGAAACGTACCAGGATAACGAGTGTTACTGATTAGATGCCTGGTTAGTCCTTGACACTGGATCCTGAAATGAACCGTTTACCCCATACTCAATTAATCACTCATTGTATAAAAAAAACACGAATTAATACACAATATTTACGAAATCAACGACTTTAATAATTTTTCCAGTATATTTGTATGTTTTTAATTTTTTTTTATTTTAATCTTCTTAGTTATGTCATGAAAAACAAAGTGCTTGATCTAAAAATTAACATGCCTTAACATGTCTAGGCTGATGCAGGTGACACATTCTTGAAATACAATAGTGCACAGTACCTGTTTTGGGAAACAACTTTTTTTTTACTTGTGGAGGAAAATATTAATATATTTTTATTTTGTAAAGTTAATTTGATTATTTTCATATACTAGCACAAATGTTAAATCAAACTGTGTACCAAGTACAAAAGTAACTGTAAAAAATGAACATCAATAAAACTAAATATCTTATATTTTAGTATTATAGTAAAATGGACTAATTACAAATAACATTGTTATTATTTTTACCCATTCTCGATTGTTGTTACATTAAATTAAAACATATCTGCGCTGTCCAGCTAACACCATAGAAGGGTTATGTAAAAACAAAACGAGACAACGCAAAGAAACTGTCTCAGAAGTACCATAAATACCGTTTTAATATTTGTTAAACGTTCATTGATAATTATCGGTATTATATCTAATTAACTTAATATTGCCTGAACACATAAAAAATATGTGAAAAATACAACTTTTACTCTTTTTCAGCGTTTTCTTTGGAAATAAAAAACAAATATTAATTACATTTACTAAAGACAGGGTGAAATCAAAACAGACACAACCTTCAACCTGAGAAATCATTAATTAACATGTAAAAATTCAGCATAACAACAAGAAACAAATGCAGTTGTCCACACTTAACATAAATGAAGTATATCTTGTACTCTTGAGTGGTATCGTAGCATCCGTTGCATGATTACAGCTTTTATTATTGGCGGCTTCTTATGTTACAACAATGCTAATAGGCCAACTGCCTTTGTTCTGTCATTGTTGAGGTTAAATTGCACATAATTAAGGAATAAGATATTTTGTCAGCAGGTAAAACAAATTTCATTTTTAAACACTAAATAATTTCGATTATCAGAAAAATAGCTACTTAGCTGAAATAGTGTATCCTCAACATAAATATATGACATAATATGATTTAATTGTAATAATAAAGACACTATTCACTTCGATAATGGGACGTGTTTCATTTTAAAAGATCGAAAGAAATCTTTATATTTGCTAGTTTAGTAAAATTCTAGTTTTTATTTTATTGTTATTATCACATATTGTTTTATTTAATTGTGCTTATCATTATATACTTTCAAAATGTTAAATACTACATTGTTGTCAGCTAAACAGAATGTACTTAAAAACAAAACAATACATAAATTGATAACTATAATATTTCATGCCAAGTTTCTAAAATAAACAAATATTTTAAGCAAACATATTGGCAATGAATAATCTACTAACAAAAATAAGTAACAAATCGTAAGTCTTCATCTACAGCGTATGTTAATACAACAACAATTATCGAATAGTAAAATAACAGTGATAAATAAATTATTAAAATAACGTAACTTAATTGTGAAATAATTTAATTCAATTTTAAATAAGAAAAACTTGTAAATACGGAATCTTAAAAACTATACACTTCTAATTTTCTTATTCTTTTATATGATTTTGCATGGATTATTGTTACATGTAGTATAGCAATAATTTTCTCTACATTGTTTTACTAATTGAAAGATCAACTAAAAGTAGAGATATGTGGTAGTAATAATAACAATAAAAAATCCCAAATGCCAATTTTTACAATTCTATTTAACTAGAACTAGCTATTTTAACAAATAACATTAGTATTTAAAAAAAAAAAATGCATAAAAAGGGAACTAAGTAAACAAATAAGATTGTACATTAAGAAATTATATAAAGGCATGTAAATGTAAATATGATTTTTTAAGTACTCTTACCGTGGAATAATGGTACGGAGTAAAGAAATTATATGTGTGCGCGTGTATGTATGTGTGCGTGTGTGCGTGTGTGCGTGTGTGCGTGTGTGCGTGTGTGTGTGTGTGTGTGTGTGTGTGTGTGTGTGTGTGTGTGTGTGTGTGTGTGTGTGTGTGTGTGTGTGTGTGTGTGTGTGTGTGTGTGTGTGTGTGTGTGTGTGTGTGTGTGTGTGTGTGTGTGTGTGTGTGTGTGTGTGTGTGTGTGTGTGTGTGTGTGTGTGTGTGTGTGTGTGTGTGTGTGTGTGTGTGTGTGTGTGTGTGTGTGTGTGTGTGTGTGTATTATTTACGTATTAATAATAATAATACATAAAATAATAATAATACATAAAATAATAATAATAATGTATTATTATTTACATTGTACGAGTATAACTGCACAATTATTTATGTGCTTATTGACAATAAATCATTAACAGAAGGATTACATTTTTGTTTAATTAAAAAAATTAGGTTCAAAATGTATCATAGTCCTTATAATGGTCCAATGAAGTGGCACTTCAGTGAGTAACTAACAATTATTGCTAATCTTACACTTACGTAAACTTCCGATACTAATTAGGTTGTTCTCTTTAAAATTGTAGTTTAGTATTGGTAGTTATTAAAAAAATCCTGCAACAACAAAACTTCTTAAGATTCTTCACACCCTCACATCCTGAGGTTTGTGACAAAAAAAACAAGTAAGTCTGGAGCAGGTCGTTAGAGAAGACAATACACAAACATCTTACAGAATGTCGGGTACGTCATTAGTGAGGTCTTTTGTGATAGGAACGTCTGGTAAAATAACGTTCTTCGGGCCAACAATTATTAACTCAACTAAAACAAGAAACTTTAATTAGAATAGAATAAAAGAAACATAATACTTTTAACCTCTTAAGGCCGAGGATATATTTAAAATGCCGTGTTGGTTATTTGACCTCAAAATACTCATCACATGTCCAAAATATCCCTCTTTTGTTGGGGTGTAGGTATACTCTTTTAAAGCTATTTTCATTTTTTGTGTGTGTTAATCTCGTACCGTTATAAAAGTATAAAATCTTTCCCTTCAACTTCCACCAAAACCAGAAACCAATTTTAAAGTATCCTAAACAATATACCATTCATTAAACTACATTTTAAAAACTATGTCGTCAACCTGAATTCGAACGCACGATTATCAGTGCTACACTTGGTTACGATGGACAGTTTGTGACCAATCCAAATTAATAACTGGTCACAGTATGATTTACTATCAGTAAAACGAGATTTAAAGTTCCTAACTGCTTTTATAATCAGGTCCTACGTTCAATCAAAATATAATCAAAATCCTACGTTTTTAAACAGGTAGTACTAACTTTAACAATAACAATATAATTTATTGCGTAAACTGTTATTACATCGCATTGGGTGCAACAGCTATTTATTCCAATTAAAACATTTTCCATTACATTCATGTTTAAACACGTAAGTTAGATAAATGACTTTCATCGTTGAAGTTAGACGATAATGCTTTGATCAAATTTCACTAATATTATGCTAAATATTAACTGTAAGGAGTAAAATGAATGTTGTTAAGAAACATTTTTAAATGATCAATAATTAATTTTTACAATAATATGAAAATTTAAAAAGGAAGTATATAAAGCTTTCAGAAAAACCTCTCCTATCCCAACATTATGGTTTTTAATCGTTTAAAAATGAATCCTTACAAAGCTCAAGACTAAATAGCGACAACTTTTAAAACATGCTTCTTTTTAAAATTATATTATTTTATTTGTCTTCAGTAACAGTGCTGTTATTTTCAATATTATTAGTGTAATTGTTTGTCAACATAACACATAATTTCTTAATAAGTTCTTATATAAGAGGCGTCAGAATATTACAGTGGTAATGAAAGATTCAGTAGAATATAACTTTTTTTTAAATAGTGACTTGTAAAATAAACAACAATTGTCAAATAAAATGTCCTAATCAGATTGACGTAAAATCAATCATTAAGAATAAAGATTATTTAATAGACTAAATATATGGGTTAATAATTTTGTTCTTCTTGAAAAATATTTTGTACAATTAAATCAGACATTTAAGAAACATCATAAGTAAAAAAACACAACAATATGACGATATAGTTGTGTAGGTTGGAAGAATGTATTGAAAAGATCAAACAATCTGGAAACCACTTATGGTATACAGTGCAAGTTGCCATTTCATCAAAGTCCGAGTAAACTTGTATCAAACGGAAATCTATGGTTTTTAATGATTCAACCTCAAGTCCAAATGTCAACTACAACAACTAAAGAACCTGGGGTGGTTTTAAAACATTTGATCTAGTATCTCAACAGTTAATACTATGTAACTAGTAGAATATGTTTTTGTACATTGTGCAACATATAAACTTGATAGATTTGTACCCTTCCATCTCTTAACAATCTGCGAGAGAGAGAGAGAGAGAGAGAGAGAGAGAGAGAGAGAGAGAGAGAGAGAAATATCTGATTTGAGACTCCTTTTAAATATTTGAATACATAAAATACATAAAAAAATTAACCATACAATAAGTATATACGTGGAGGAGTACCAAAGTTCAGATCTTAGAACATAGAAGTGCCGTATCAGAATAGCTGGTCTGTTAAATGGGCATTATATTGTATGGCATACCAATATTTGTGAATAACTAGACTTCACAAGTCCTGCACACTTAGTTTTCATTCTTTCAGTCATTTACATCCATCCTAAAATAATCAACAAGTTGTCTCAAATTTGATAGTGATTCTGTGATTTCTCTCTCTCGTGGATTGTTAGGATATGGAAGAGTTACAATCAATTGATGAATTTTCTCTGTTGCACAATGAACAAAAACATGAACTACCACATAGTAAAACGTATTGAAATGGTCTTTTTTTACTAACAATATTTTAATTTTAAACATAGAACCTTATTCTTGCCAAATAATAAAATATAAAAAGTTGTTAAATAACAAATTAATACAACTTCTACAACTTAAAGACCTAATAGAGTATTAACTGTTTAGTTACTAGATGAAAATTTTCTAAACCCTAGGGCCTTTAGTTGTTTTGAGATGTTCTCCATTATTGACATTTAAAATTGAGGTTAAATCATCCAAAACAGACCCGTGGGTTTCCCTGCGATAGAAGTTTACTTGAACTGGTGAGGTGGCAACTTTTAATCATTGGTAGTTTCCAGATGATTTAAAGTTAATTTATGGTTAATTTAGTAACAATAAAAGGTGTATTTATATATTTTTGGTATATCAAGAATATGTTTCGTATGCAAACTAAACTCTCGGTGTTCTGATGAGTCAGTGAAGGTACCAAACTGTCATCTTTTGGTCATCATAAAGCAAGTGTCACAGGGAAAATCACGTCTCGTTGTACGATGGCAAGAACTTAATGTGTAATGAGGCATTTACTTCCTAAAAGATATTTTCATATACACCTCCTGGTATTAGTAATCACAGTTAACGTAATGTACCGAATAAACAACTGTGTATATTTATAAATTTATTTAATATGACGAAATAACGAAACATTACACAATAAACACTTAAGAGACACAGAATATTACATAGAAACCCTTTTGAATGGGAGATAAACCAAATGTTGTATACAAATGTTGTTGCTCATTAGGACATTATTTAAGACCATAAAGCCTCAAAATGAACTCCTCCATGGTAAATTAGTTAATAATATTACAAATGTATCATTAACAATATGGTTACGTTCCAATGATGAAGTCATAAGAATTGTTCTTATCCAGACTCTTTGTTTAAATATATTTTATATAACTGAAAGAAAAAAAAATTATAACATGCCTGACTGTAAGTGGTATTAGAAACAACAAAACATTCTCAAAAATAGGCTGGAACCGTGAAGCAACATTAATTATAAATAACTCCTTTTGAGGGCAGCTATTTTTATTTAAGTCATACTTGTTTAATTTTTTTAGGAAACGTTTTCTGAGGATTGGAAAACTTGTTAGAATAATGACAAAATAAAAATAATGTTTCAATGCATTATATGGTAAGACATATGTTATAACATATAGAACGTGTTTAAACACCAGATTACCAAATAAAGAATTTACATTTAAAATAAAATCTAAACTGATATCCCATAAATAAATGTATAAACACTAGTGAACTTATTTAATGGAAATGATGTATGAAAAGAGAAATTGTATGAAAACCAATATAATTTTCTTAAGGATTATTTGCACTTGTGGGTTTAAGAAGGTACCAAACATAATATTGCATGTTTTGTAGATATTTTTATAGTAGTGTTAATAATTTATCTTCAATGGCCCAATTGTATCACGTATTTATTTATCAGAAAACAAGGACAGTCCTAAATAAATTAGAAGCCTCTGTCAAAGCCTTGTGCCTCAGACCTCTCCAGAGAAAACACGTGGAACGTGGTAACTGGAATACCCACTGTAACTTAACACAATTATTTTATGTTTAGGTGAGGAGTTTTTTTGTTTGTTTTTGAACAAATTCTTCCTTGTTTTTATTTAAAATACTATTGTAGAGGAATGAAGGTTCATTTAATGGATCTAACTTTATATGTATTTACTATCAAGTAATAAAATTGTTACATTTTTTAAATAGTTCACAAAGAAAAGGTTTTCTCTTGAAACCTGAGAGTGTAGCAACGATTACGTCATTGTTGCTATACATTAGTGGTCTATAACTTCACTGTTTTGAAAAGGAGGTCTTATGTTTTAGAAATCCCTCAATGTGGTTTCAGAACAGTTCATGTATTAAAGCTTACAACAATTATGGGAAACATCAAGAGGTTTTAAATAAATTGTTACTTTTGGTTCTGTATATAGATTTGACCCAGTTTTTTACTAAGACAGAAGGTAGAATATGAAGTTAGAGATTAGGGCCATATTTTTTTAGTTAAAATACGCACTTTTTCGACAAGGTCACATCCCACATAGTTATATTACACATACGCAGTTGATACTAAAATACAAATTCAGTTAACCAGATATTATGTAACACTGTAGTGAGGTTTATCTAAAATATTAATTAAACATTTGATAAGGTATCCCAGAATGATCAAAATAATAGTCACAGTCCAGCTTAGGGAAGTGCTGTATTTTTGTTTTAATAATTTCATTAAAATAAAATGGATTAGTAGGAAATACAAAAATGTTAACGTCATACAAAATGTGAAATACGTTTAAAAGGGTAAAACACATTTTCAGATAGTTTTATCTTGGTTCATATAACCTAAACGGGTTATTTTCTATAACGAGTATTATCTAAAAGTACTATTTTTAGCCTTCAAAATGACAACTCTTCAATGAAAACGGGATGAATTGGTCTGTTACTAATGTGGCCTAGTGCATTTCTTCAAGCACTGTCAAATCGTACACAGCCTTAGCAGCTTCGAACATTTTTAGTAATTTCAATTGTCAGTGTGCCAATTTACTTACCTACAACCTGTGGAGTTTCCTTTTTTGCAATACTTAAGTCGTATTTTTTAATAGTCATATTTAAAAAAAAATATACTTAAGTTAGTAAGAAACGTCTTAATTTAAATAAGATACAGAGAAATGAAATATTTTTATCATGGCCTCTGGAAATGTTCACTATTTGTACTTAAATGATTATTTTGTAAACACCTGTATTACACTTTTGTTTCTACAAGCCTTAAGGTTACCCATTTATAAATAAGCTTTTTTAGTGTCGGGTAACGTTTAAAACATGTTGCAGAAATGTCAAATAGTAATTAAAAATGTGTAACTAGAATAATTGAATGTAGTACATTCAATATATTAGAGGAATCCAACTATTTTTGCGTGATTACTTAAATCATGTACATATACTTATCGTGAAAATGCTATAATGTTAGCAACACTAATCAAAGTATTGTGAAAATTGGACTGTAGGGTTTTCACCCAACAACCTTAACAGCATTATGGTAATACTTAGAAACTAATTAAATATTTCCAATGTGAAATACCAATCAACATTTTTAATTGCATTTTTTCAAGTCTACTTAATTAACCAGTTGTATGTGGGTAAACACTTTTTTGAACATTTTTTAATTTTTTGTTAATTATATGAACTATAATAATAAAGCGTAAGTGCGTTTATATTAGTTTTATTTCATAAATTATAATTTTAATGTGTCAAAATACAATGGTACATTTCTAAAAAATAAAAGGTTTTTTGCAAAAAACCTAAATAAAAACCGTTAAACTTAATATTGAAAGAAATTGTATTTAATAAATTTTTGTTTATCGCGTTTACTTTTTATTAATAATTGTTATCCATTACTAAAAGTTACATGTTTAACGGTGTCTAATAACTTGAATAATTACTCAAAAATCTAAATAGTACAGTTTGTTTTATCAGTTCAAAGTAACGCTACTAAAACATAAAGTATATTATATTCTACGGTTTAGTTATAATTCATCTGATAAATTTTTACAGATTAGCATCGCCAATTAAAAATTAGAATCTACCCACGATAAAATAATCTTTCTTCAATTTTTTATTTTAACATGGAATGCATGAAAAATGTGTAGTTCTTTATAATATTTTTAATTAGTATTTAATAATATTTTAAACTGTTAATGGCATTTCATATAAATATTATTACTACCCAATCGGTTCCTGATAAATTAAATAGTTTTAGCTTGCCTAATTAATATTAGTCATTTTCAGCTGATCAATTAATGGCCATCTCAGATCGACAGTTCCAATCACGGCCACCAGACAGCGCTGACAGATTGGCGTGTTATCAGCTCCGTCAGGCGGATCCATCATCCATAATGTTGTCCTTATTAGGTTCAAATTACGCCCTATAACAATAGGTCAATTTTTCAATCTGATAATTCATATTGGATTAATACACTAGGGAGGGGCGGGGGAGTTGACAATAGTATACATCCTTAAATTTATATGAATTTATCTTAACAGAGAATAAATACACCCCGGCCTGGCAGCAAATGAATTAGTATCTATTTAAAAGAGACTGCCCTCCTATATAAATTGTTATATGTAAAGAAAATAAGACACATTTACGCATGTGTTTTCAATTTTCCATTAGTTAAAAGAATATTATTTGCTTTGTATCAAAACATGAAAGTTTGTACTAATATATTATTTAAATTGTTCCTGAAGATTTACAACTATGCATTTTAATTCATATATCATAATGGAGTTATTTAAAAATCCATGAAGAACAGTATTTATAAATCACTACTTGATACTATTTAAGTAAAAATATAATGTATAGTAAAAATATAAAATACTATTGTTTAGTAGGTAATAACAAAGTTTCTCAAATAAAAAATTATGAAAGTCATCATATAAATTCTAGGAAAAGATTTTCATTAGAAAATAAATTAAATTGATTATTTAGTTTTTACTAAATAATTTTAAAAACTACATATTAATTGACTCGTTAATAAGTTATTTATAATCATTTCAATCAATATAACAGTACCTGTTCGTAAATAAAGTATATTAATATTCCAGTTGATGAAGTGATTAAATTAGATAAGGATATCCTTGTAGAACAACAATATGAAAAAATGTATGTAAATCAAATGAATGTATGTAAAGTTGCTCAAAACTATCTTGAAACAAAATTACTTCCATTTTTAATAACAAATTTTACCTACAAAACGATGGTTTAGCTATGGGAAGTCCACTGTCAGCCATTTTGTCAGAAGTTTATTTACAACATCATTAAGACTCCATTTTATATCAATTAAAATAGGAATATGATATCATATTTTACACCCGTTATGTCGATGATATTCTGGTTTTGTTTAACGATAAACCATACAATGACATAGATAATATGTTAAATATACTTAATTGTCACCACCAGAAGCTTAGTTTTACCAGTGAACTTGAATCTATGAATGAAATTAACTTTTTAGATCTAAAAATAATTCGTGATCATAACAAACTTTCATATAGAATTTTCAGGAGACCTACTTAAACAAATTGTACAATAAATAACAGTTCAGTCCATCGCCCGTCTCACAAAACAGCTAGCTTCAGAAGTATGTTATATAGAGTGTATTCAATATCATTAAGCGTTGCAGATAGAAAATAGGAAATAAATGTAATAAAACCAATAGCTACTGCAAATGCATACAAGGCATCAATCATTGATGAAATTGGAAGTAGAATAAAAAAGAAAATAAAATACGAGACGATAAACGAACAACACTTTAAAAAGAAAAATCCGATAAAGAACAAAAGAGTATGATCCCTCCATTACAATGGACCGTTTACACAAATAGTTGGTAATAGATTTAAGAAATTCAATTTATCAGTAACTTTTAAGACTTGTAATACTATGTCCAACATTTTACATCCGAAAATTGAAAGTGAAGATAAATTCAATCATTTAGGAAAATATAGGATTAACTGTAATGATTGTAATATTTTTTACATAGGTCAGACTGTACATTTTAGCAAAATATATAAAAACCATGTCTCTGCTTTTAACAACAAGAAGCCTGAAAGATCTAATATAGCTAAACACCTTATGAATTTTACCCACGGTTTGAATAAAATAGATGAAAATGTAGATATTCTTAAAGTTTATAAAAAGGGTCGTATTATGAATGCTTGGTAAGAGTTATTTATTTTTAAAGAAAAATGTAAGGATCCTGATAAATTAAGGAATGAACAGGTTAATTTTGATTCCGAAATAGTTTTTAGTAATGTATTTTCATCAATTAAAAGAACAGAAGTGTAATAGCCAATAGGGATTAACCAATAATATCACAGCAGCCACTATTTTGACGATTCCAGCCAATGGGGTCACGTGATCATAGGTCTATAAATTGAGTTGTTGAACACCATTTTCCATTATTTTGTAAATCCCTCTGGTCTGAGGAAGGTGAGCGTGGTTCACCGAAATCGATCACAATAATATTTGTGCATTTGTACTTGTATTTTAAAATATTTGTGCATTTTGTGCTTATATTGTAATAAATTGGTGTTGTTTGACGTTTATGTGTACGGAATATGTACCAACACGTATTATGCTCATTAAAAAACTATTTACCCTCAATTACAGCTATTTTAAGGTTGAATTAAATCTTACGTTCTAAGGTTCCAGTTTTTGTAATTTATAAGAAACTCTGTAAGTTAATTTTTTTATTTCCTTATGCATGTATGAAATACCATTTATTACTAACGTAAGCTGAAATCAAATAATTTACAAATCAAAAATGTTACCCATCATCGTAATATCCATAGCAATACGCTTCGTGCAAACTTCACACCTTAGTGTAAAACTGTAGTTATAGGAAGAACTATTGCTGAAAGAATAGTAATAGTAGTTGAAGGAAGTTGTTAGTATTTTTAAACTATACAATTTAATTTTAAAAAATATATCATAAATGTTCTGATTAATTAATTTCCTTTATTTTTGCCAGTCATAAATAACGTATAAATAATTCTGAGGAAATGTTAGTTGGTAAAAGTTTTATCTCTCTGTATTGAATATGTATTGTTTTTTCATAATCACGGGTGGTTACTCAGTTTATTGCAGATGACAGACTACCCAGGGTGATTACGGTTGCTACCCAGGTGGGAGTATGGGTGTTTGCCCAAGCTGATCACGAATAGCTACCCAAATTGATCATTTGTGCCTTCCCAAGTTGATAATTGGTGTTACCCACATTTATCAGGCTCCTACCAAAGCTGATGACAAGTGCTTGCTACCCAAGTTGATCATTGGAGGCTACCCAGGGTTATCATGGCTGCTCCTAAGGTGATCAGGGCTGCTAACCAAGCTGATCATGGGTGCTAGCTACTCAAGTTTATAATGGTACTACACAGCTATATAAACGGTGGTTGCCCAATCTGATTATAAGTGGGCTTACATTGATAATTACGTGCAGCGTTTAATTCTAAGTATATGTTTTTAATATTTTTGTATACATGCTCAGTTTTTAAATCATTTAATTTTTTGTAATTCTTAAAAACGGTTTATTTTTATTGAAAATATACTTATATTTTCATTGTGATTTAGTAACTTTTCAATTTGACGAAAGTTTTCCTGTTTTTAATTTTATTCAATATTTCTATAGGCTCAAAAATATATTTTTAATTAAAATTTTTAATAAAAATACTATTATATAAATAAATTCACATAGTATAATTTAGATTTAGCTGCTGATGCTTTTCGAAGTGTATACCACCCTCATTATTCACTGTAGCACATGAAGAGACGCGGGACTTACCGTCTGTCCCATCTCATTCCTATACAGTTGGCATATATTTACAAAATTGTCCTCATACGACGCCTAGGCACTACCTTTCACAAACAGTTGCAGGTTTAACAGGAAAGCGTACAGTATACATCTGCATAATTAATTGAGTGATTTTTGTATTTTAGGTATAACAATTATTTCCATTTCTTTCGTGTAAGTAGACATAACTGTTTCCATGTAGCTGATCTACAAAAAATTTAATATAATATGTTATTTGTAGTTTAGTTAACACAAGTTGCAGCTAAGCCTCGACAGGGGAATTAACTCAGAACAAAGGAAAACCGTAACTAATACATGACGTTGCAAATCCCCAGAGTCCGTCAGCAGGAAATCTGCATCTCTAGTTAATAGTAAAATATTTAAACTTAATGAAGATGTAATATTTACAGATTGTTTTTAATTCTTTTGTAGTACCTTCGTCGTTTTCTTTGATACACTTCAGAAATAAAAGAGCAAGACTTTACCTTTTATTTTCTCGTATTACATATGTTATTATTTACAGTGTACTAATAATGAAGCTTGTAATTTTTACATACTGCATGATTTTTTTGTAAGATATTTTCTTTTTTTTAAATATGTCATATATATTTCGATTGAGACCTAAAAGTCATGCCGTATATTATAATATAAAATAAAAAGTGATTTAATGTCATAAAGCTAAACACGAGCCATACACATCGAGCCATTTAAGAACTGCCTCAGTGGTTATGTGTATGTGCAGGGAGCACTCAATAATTATGTGATCCATTGTTTGTATAGACTCTCCGCAATCACATGACTGATCAAGTGTCAATCACAAGTTACACTTACAGTAGTTACATCTGTCCGCCAGTTCGGAACCGATTCAACATTCCGTTCGAGGGAGGTTTATTCCATCTACAGGTTTGACAAATCGTTAATAAGGTACTTATTTTGTCCATCAAAATTGTTCCACGCTACAGCCCATCTAGTATCTGGTGATAATTCAAACTGTTCAACTAGTAAGCAGTACGCAGAGGTGGGTTAAGAGATTTTAAGCGATCGATATGACGTAGGATATCCTATGTAGTGGGGAGGAGCGGGACATTCAGGAACTTATTGAATTTTTTAAGTGGTACCTCCTAACGACATCTCTGGAGGATATAATATATCACACAGTACCAGGAGCTAAGGCAGTGAAGTTGCCATGAGAGTGCCAGTAATAACTCTCATACCTCTATTAAGTCGGACACCAATCGGTTTAGTGTGTACGCTATTTATCCATATGGGAGCAGTGTTTTCAGCAGCTGAACAGACAACTGACTATGCAGTTGAACGCAAGACGTGTGCGTTATCTTCCTTGTTCCAGCATTAAGATTTAATATATTTGCACTGGTTTGATTTTAGCTACTGTTTTTTGAAGAATGATTTTGAACGTCAGCGATCAAACCAACGCCACTCACAGGTACTGCGGATGATTATGATGAGTTTTACACTATTTAGAAATATGCTCAATATTCGATTAGCCAGTCTGCAACGTATGTGTCTATTTCTTAGGGTTAAAATTTAGCTTCCAGGTCAAGGGATGCAAGGTCACTTGTGAGTGTTTCTTCAGTGGTTGTGAAGTCCTTGTGTTGTTAGGCTAAAGCAATGTCATCTGCATGTATAAATGTCCTAGACTTTGTAATTAGAATGTCAGTGGTATACACGTTAAACAAAATTGGAGTAAGTACAAATATCTGTGGCAAACCATCCTTCAACTCTAAAAAAGAGCTTTTCACGACCGAGACATATGTTTACTAGCCACACTAATCATTTACTTCAAAATTCACAAAAGAAAGGGACAGAGAAGGAGGTTTTAGAACTTAAACAACTATGCTTTGCTCCACACTGTGTCATAATCTACAGTAAGAGCAATAAAATCTGCAGATTTTTTGAACTTCCTTTAAACCTATTCTCGATAAATGGCGTCAGAACTAGGTTATGATTGCAACAACTTCGGCCAGGTCGAAAACCAGCCTGCTCAACTGGATCATTAGAATAAATAATATTCTATTGTATAGCAGCCTTTCCAGCAACTTATAACAAACACTTAGAAGAGACATGAGGTGATAACTTTCCACTCGTTCATGGTCTTTGCCAGGCTTCAAAAGAGTTACTATTTTGGAACACTTAAATAATTTTGGCAAATTTCCTGTAGCTCATAACTTATTGAAGACTGTTTGAAGCCGTTGTTTCACTTTGCTACTAGCATGTACCAGAAAATCTGGTATCGTACCGTATAACAGGTTGCTTTCCCTGCTGGTATAGCGGAAGTCGCCTTGTCTATATTTTCCTCCATGAAATTTCTTGAGACCCTGGTAGGCCATCATTTGACTCATTTTTATTTCATACAACATATTATAAAGATCACATTTGTCGGAAGGATTGCGGGTTGACTTTGATAAAGTGATCGTTGTTCTCTTCTGTACTGTCTAGAGAGTGCAGCAGCAGATTAGCAGTATTACAATTTGTGGTAGTATTAAACTCTTTGTAAAGGTCGTATTATTCCTTACTCCATCCTAATATATGCTTCTTTCTGTATCCCCTCGGTATGCAAGCTTTAGGAATGGACGAGACGAGATTTGTAAAACGATCTCGTACTTTCTTATTATAGGAGGAATTAACGTGATCTATTATCAATCCTGGTGGTAAAAGTCTTCCAGTGTGCTTTACTACAATTTCATATAGGCTTGGAAACGATCAAATTATAGGAATTTGGATTCCCAATGAAATTACTGGCCTATATTGAGAGTGGGGAATATCATCAAGAATTTTCCTCCTAAGTGGCTTTAGTATTATTGATCATTCTTGTAAGCAGAAACTTAAGTCAGGTGTGAAGCCTCAATGCCAACCAACTAGCTCAATAAAAATTAGCTGAATCTTTGGCATGAAAGACCAGGAAAAAGTTATTCTTGTCAACCCGGTCAGCAAGCTGTCTCCCATTCTCATCGTTGGCTACCCCTTTTGGCTTTGGTGACTGTTAAAGTCCTCCCCTTTGAGGGAAGGGTTTTCAAAACAACCTGTCTATATTGTTTACCTTTTATTTTCTCGTATCTAAAATGTTATGATTTTCAATTTACTAATAATAAAGCGTGTAATAATTGATATTCATTTATAAAATGTTTTATACTTTCCTAAACAAAGAGAACATTTTTAAGCATTATATTGTTGGTTAAGTGGTATAAATAGTACTAACTTTATTACTATTTAAACTTTTTTTAATTTAATTTTAAACTAATGAAAATGTATAGTCAAATACAAATCTTAACACTGAACAAATTACAAAAATAATACAAACAAACAAAATATTACAATAGCTATTCCAAAAGCAGTATTTGTTATTAGAAGATATATTGAATTTAACTTTAAAATCATATTAATTTTGTTTTTAAATCATTTGGAACCAATTTACAGTAATTTAAATTTGTGTTAAATTATATATTCCAAATAGTTATAGGAGCCAGCTGCAGAAATTAAATAAAGCTAATAAATAAAACAATGTTGCTGTAGCGTCATATTTCGTAATTTGACATCTGTTTAGTATATAACTGCTTTATCTCTTACTTTGTATTGTGTTTGCTTATACATGATACGTGTTTTTAAGTGTATTTCAGAAAAAATATCAATGGTAAACTCTGTAACTTACATTTTTGAATTTTAATTGGTATTAACTAATTCAATATTAGCTTTCATCTCAATATAATAAATTATACAGTTACAAGCTACCTGATAGTTGTCGTTTGCTTATTAAGTCTGTTTAAGAGTTGGTTTAAAATTATCTATATTTCTAACCACTGTAAACCTAAAAAAGACAAAACAACATTTGACCACTTTAAATGGAAATCCAATTATTTATTTCAGCTTATGTTTAAGAAATACAAGTCTTATACTTATTTGGAATGAGTTCACTAATGAAACCCTGTAACTGCCAATGAAGGGCTTTGTTTACCCTGTCACAGAAATAAACTTTCCCATCCTTGAAACTGCTGAGCAAGGCGTCCCTCTGTGTCTACATCCTGCGCAACCAACAATGACACTCTGGGACTGCCAAGGAAGGGCTTTGTTTACCCCCTCATAATAAAAAACCTTCCCTTCCTTGAAACTGCTGAGCCAGGCGTCCCTCTGTGTCCACTTCCCGAGCAACAAACAATGACACTCTGGGACTGTGAAGGAAGGGCTTTGTTTACCCTGTCACAGTAATAAATGTTGCCATATTTAGAACTGCTGAGCCAGGCAGCCCTCTGTGTCCATGTCCCGAGCAACCAACAATGACACTCTGGAACTGCCAAGGAAGGGCTTTGTTTACCCTGTCACAGTAATAAATGTTGCCATATTTGAAACTGCTGAGCCAGGCAGCCCTCTGTGTCCATGTCCCGAGCAACCAACAATGACACTCTGGAACTGCCAAGGAAGGGCTTTGTTTACCCTGTCACAGTAATAAACGTTCCCATACTTGAAACTGCTGAGCCAGGCAGCCCTCTGTGTCCACTTCCCGAGCAACCAACAATGACACTCTGGAACTGCCAAGGAAGGGCTTTGTTTACCCTGTCACAGTAATAAATGTTGCCATATTTGAAACTGCTGAGCCAGGCAGCCCTCTGTGTTCATGTCCCGAGCAACCAACAATGACACTCTGGAACTGCCAAGGAAGGGCTTTGTTTACATCGCCACAGTAATAAACGTTCCCATACTTGAAACTGCTGAGCCAGGCAGCCCTCTGTGTCCATGTTCCGAGCAACCAACAATGACACTCTGGGACTGCCAAGGAAGGGCTTTGTTTACATCGCCACAGTAATAAACGTTCCCATACTTGAAACTGCTGAGCCAGGCAGCCCTCTGTGTCCATGTTCCGAGCAACCAACAATGACACTCTGGAACTGCCAAGGAAGGGCTTTGTTTACATCGCCACAGTAATAAACGTTCCCATACTTGAAACTGCTACTGCTGAGCCAGGCAGCCCTCTGTGTCCACTTCCCGAGCAACCAACAATGACACTCTGGAACTGCCAAGGAAGGGCTTTGTTTACATCGCCACAGTAATAAACGTTCCCATACTTGAAACTGCTGAGCCAGGCAGCCCTCTGTGTCCATGTTCCGAGCAACCAACAATGACACTCTGGAACTGCCAAGGGAGGGCTTTGTTTACATAGTCACAGTATAAACGTTCCCATACTTGAAACTGCTGAGCCAGGAAGCCCTCTGTGTCCATGTCCCGAGCAACCAACAATGACACTCTGAAACTGCCAAGGAAGGGCTTTGTTTACATCGCCACAGTAATAAATGTTCCCATAATTGAAACTGCTGAGCCGGGCAGCCCTCTATGTCCATGTTCCGAGCAACCAACAATGACACTCTGGAACTGCCAAGGAAGGGCTTTGTTTACATCGCCACAGTAATAAACGTTCCCATAATTGAAACTGCTGAGCCAGGCAACCCTCTGTGTCCACTTCCCGAGCAACCAACAATGATACTCTGGGACTGCCAAGGAAGGGCTTTGTTTACATCGCCACAGTAATAAACGTTCCCATACTTGAAACTGCTGAGCCAGACAGCCCTCTGTGTCCACTTCCCGAGCAACCAACAATGATACTCTGGGACTGCCAAGGAAGGGCTTTGTTTACATCGCCACAGTAATAAACGTTCCCATACTTGAAACTGCTGAGCCAGACAGCCCTCTGTGTCCATGTTCCGAGCAACCAACAATGACACTCTGGAACTGCCAAGGAAGGGCTTTGTTTACATCGCCACAGTAATAAACGTTCCCATACTTGAAACTGCTGAGCCAGACAGCCCTCTGTTTCCATGTCTCGATCGACGAACAATGTTGTTTGGAACTGCCGGGGGGTGTTTTGTTTATCTCGTCACAGTAATAAACTTTCCCTTCCTTAAAAATGCTCCTTCCTTGAAACTAATGAGCCAGGCATCTCTCTGTGTCCATATCTCGTGTGAGAAACAAAAACACGTCTGCGCCATCTATTACACTAAGTGTACTTTCTCCAACATGTAAACCTCACAATTGATAGTTATTTACAGTTTATTTTATACAGTCTATCTTAAAATGCAAAATTATTTAAAACTGTACTATTAAGATAAAATTCTATTATTTTTTTTTTTATAAGTTTATACAAACAAATTCAACTGTGGGTATTTTGATATGTAATGATGCATATGAATTTAATACTAACAAGTATATTAAATTCATATGCCAAACAGAAATAACCTTGCTCAAATCAACTAAAACTTTATTTTTGTTAGTGATCATATAACATAATCCACTAAATTCCCTAAACTCCTACGATCATAATATTTGATATTCATAAATATCTAGAAATTATAATAATAAAATAAGTAATAAAGTACAAACCAAGTAAACGTCAACTAACTGGAGTGTATGGAATTAGAAGTACAACAGATGTACAAATTTTATAAAGTTTGTATTTTTTGCCATTTCCAAACTAGGTTTAATAGTACTATTGTATATAATTTAAAAATACCGATAAGAATGATTATTTATCATTCAATATACTAATAAATTTGATGAAATAAACATAATATCTACATTTGATAAAAATAAAGTGGAAAATAAACAAACTATATTAAATACAAACAAAAGGGTATTTGAGGGGAAAACAAACAGAAACATGCATGAAATTCTTTAACACTCAACCAACAAATCATTATTATTAGACCACGTTGAAGTAACCGTTAAACCTTTGAGCTAATTCGGCCACGTCTCGCTTGTTGTTTAATTAAATTACAACACCAGCTGTTTTCTTGTGTTCGACACACCTAGCCTTTATGCTTACAGATGAAGCCTTATAATTACAGGTTGAGCTGTAACTTTCCTTTCTTTTGAAAATAAAATTATGTTAAACCAATTATAAAACTACACAAACCAAGAGGCTATAACTTGGAGGTTGACTTATAGCTTGATAAACTGACTGGATTATAAATATAAATAACTTCATTAAAATCTTATACAAATATAATCATTTTTTTTGTGGTGATATGTTAATGGTTATATATATTTTGGTATGAGCTTCTCTGTTATCGCTCTGTCTACCAACAGGTTTCTGGTTCTAAGTTCAGGTGTACTCGTGTTTCGATATTGCATAATTTGTTAACATTATTTCTTTTAAATGATATCGACCTGTGTCGCTGCAGTAAAGTGTGTTGTGGAGGTTCTGAGGCGAATGGTGTATGTAACTGTGGCCGGGTACTGCATAGTGAATGTGTGAACAGTGATGGAAAAGAACAGCTGCCTAAGAATAGGGAATGAAAATGCGCCAAATGTAGGAACATCTCTTCAGGAAATAGCGGTGTGATGTTAACTTCGTTATTCTGTTTCCAGTTATTTGTTTGGTTGTTATTAGTTTTCTGTAAATACTTTTAATGTGTCTTACATGCCATTATTTGCATCCTTCAGTAGGCTATCTTTTCAGTTCGTCAGGACAACAAGTCATAACCAAACCCTACAAACGTTTAGAGAATATATTGATGAAGTTTTCTACATTAAAGCATGTATATTAAAAGAACAAAAACACTTTTTAACTAACAGTCTACCTATTTATAATACAACCCTTTTTATATGAGTGTCTAATATTATTACACTGGAGGAAAATGGCAGTATGTCAATCTAGAAAGGTGTAAATTATGGGTCAAATCTTGTATCAACTATTTGCTTCTATTTATGTATTAAAAAAGTCTTACATGTCAATTATAAATATGTTATCATTGTAAAACACACAACAGTACAATATTTGAGGCGTTTATTTACAATTATCTGTAGGATATATTTAATTTTTTTTAATGACAATACCCTTTACATGTCAACCAGCAAACCTTATATTCATGTTGGCGAATACTGACACATGATATACAGAAGACTGTTGTACCCCATATCCGGTGGCAGAGCGTTTCTCAGTAATCTATTGCTTGTTCAATCACTGAGTTTAATATGGAATTCATTAAAGGGTATGGTTTATTTATATTGTTAATTTTTTATTCAAATATAAATAATAATTTAGACCAATAATTATGTACTAAACCTTTTAAATTTTGTGTGAATTTATACACCGTTTTTAGCCTAAGAACAAGAAATTAAGTATCAAGTTGTATTTGTTAAATATTTGGATTTGTTTAATAATGTATGAAACGCTACTTAGTAACTTATCTGTTCATTTTAAAAATTAATTATTTTTACCATACGATTTGCTAGCTGCTCATATTCGTAAATAATATTGGATTGAAAGCATTTATTATGATAATGTTTTGATGTTTTGACTAAATTGCTTTATTATCTATAAGTAACCAATTAGCTTACTGAAATTTAACTTTGAAAAATGTTATATGTATTACTTTTTAAACATCAGATTTTATCATATACGCCAACGTCTTGGTAGTTCCACGTAGACTATTTGCTAAATACATATTATTGAGCCGAGAATTTATACATGGCAATAATTTCAGAATGAAAGATAAAATTTGTGGTGGATAAAAATCAGTAAAATTTGTATTGTTTAGCATTAAGTAAATATGGAAACAAATAAAACAGATTAAGCACGATAAACTATTACGGTCTAAGAGATATTTTCAGCTGTACAGAGTTGTTTTAAACATTATAAAACGCAATTATAATGCCATATTTTACACTGGAGATTTGGTTAATTATATAGAATAAAAGCGGCTTCACCTGAGATGGGACGAAAAGAAGATTAAAAGTAAACACCATTTCAAGAAGCTAACAAAGGGTAGAAAGGATAATTAAAATACATTATTTAGCTACTCAGCACATTAACCTACCTTATTGTTAATTGCTGAGTATTGTTTGTATTTAACATTCATTACGTGTAGTAGAATTGAATTCTCCTTAACATTCTATTTACAAATTACTAAACAACCTTAAAATCAGATACATACAATCTCTTTTCTGACACTAAGGAATAAAATATAAGCTTGTATTAACGTTGTTTTGAACTGATAAATTATTATTTAGAATGTTTAGCAATCAATAAAATAACTAAACACAATTAAATGTATAACACTTAGCACCTACAACAATTACTGGTACAAAATATTGTGCATTAACTAAAATTTGATAAAACGTTTCATTCAATGTTAAGTATAAGTTATTTTTTCAGGTTTTACTGTTCATCTAAAGGATATTATATTAATGCATAAAATCAGCCTATTTTTTTGTACAAAACTAAAAGTATACACTCTTAACATTTTAATTAATTCATATCATTTTTTATATTGTTTATGCTTTTAAAGAATACTAAATTACTACTAATCTTAAGTTACATTACATTGTTGTAAAATTATCCCTAATAATTATTTTAAGTTTTGGACATTATCTCCGTGGATTTTTTATTCTTCGACTATATCCATAAGATCACAGGTCCAATGCAGGAGACCTATTTAACATTTCCAAATACTACCTTTAATCTGATAAATTCTGGTAAATATTATTTTAAGATAAGCACACATTTTCCATAACATAAACCTTAGTCTTTCGAAATGCGTAATACTTTATAATTTTGGCATTTATTTAACACTATGGTACATTCAGTTTCAATAATGAATATTAATTGGTTGTTTGAATTTACCTTAACTCAATTTACAGTAAATTATAATTTTAATTTCTGCGTATTAAGAAAAGGTTGATTGAAAAAAAAACCTGTTGACGTTTATTTTTACACAATTTTCAGAGTATGTGTAATAATTAGTTATGTACAAAAGAATTGAGTTCCTCTGACATTTTGTATGTAATAGGTAGGCCTGCTGTAGCTTACAATTTGTAAACTTCCCATCCAACATAAATTTCGAACCCTAACCTGAAACTAAAAGCTTATTTATAAACGAGTGGCCTTAAGGCATGTTCTAATAGAGAGTTAATGAAGATGTTAAGAAACAAAAATTAAAGTGAAAATTATGATAATTTTAAGAAGTCCAGAGACAAATAGTGTTTATCTTTTCTTTCTCTTTGTTTGACTAAGACTGTTTTTTTTTTTTTTTTTTTTTTTTTTTTTTTTTTTTTTTTTACATAAGTAATGCTTAATCCCTGATACGATTTGAATTTATCATTTTAAGAGAGAAAAAAAACACAATGTTTAAATAAATGAAACACCACTCACCCCACATAAAAGAGCTCAAAATGTTTGAAGCTAATGAGCTTGCGTTGAATTTTACATGGTTGATAAAGCTTATTAGGCCACATTGGTTGCCTTTTGGAAGGCTACTAATATTTGTAAAAGGTGAAAATAAGCAAATGGTCACACATCAAACGTTAAACACTATATGTGTACATTGTGTGGTTACCAAACTATTTTGTAGTGTGACGTTCCAGTTGTCGTATTTCCTACTAATCCATACTATAAAATGAAACAATATCCAATAAATTGCATAATAAATATCTTTAATTAAGCTTATTACATTTTTGTTGAGGTTATAATGAATCTAACATACGATGCTGGTTCTCCACTGCTGTTTATTATGCTGTACTTTATTCCATTGGTAGGATTAACAAAATTATGTTTTGGATTAACCGTATAATGCTATATACTAATAAATATTAGATTAAATATGTGATGCGTTCTAACCAATCTTATTGAATAAACTATGAAAAGACTGTAATTTAACTACTGAAGCACTAAAATAATTCCACAAACTGTCAAATAATTTCAAGAATTAAATACTAATAAAAATAGTTAATATTGAGCTTTAAACAGTTTGAATTTCACAAAATTGTATGAGTATTTTTCAAATGTAATTTGATGTATTAAAATATTATTAATTGTTTGTACTTATAAGCAACTTTTAATTTATGTAATTTCCTCTTAAAATAAATCATATATGTAAAAAAATATATATATGTAATAGAAATAAAAAAATTTTCAAAATATACAAAGATATGATTAAATACTTACCGTTTATTGTGAAATTATTTATTCAAAAACTGAATATTGAGAGTTTATTGACGTCGTATAAATAGGTATTTCCCTTTGTGAAAGCTTTACAATCCACAATAATGTCCATGTACTTCAGTGCTTGTCGAAACGCCTCAGAATTGTACGATAAAAATTATGTGGACTGTACTCGATATTCCTGATTGTTATGGGATAAGAAGGCCTTATAAAACTTTAATATTTAACGTAATATGGATTCTTTAGTAAAAACAAATATCAATACAATTGTCACAAAATATCTTCTTAACAGTATTTATCTTTTAGAATCAATTCTTTATTAGCAACGTAATAATGGGAAATGTTAATATTTTAATAACTAAACCATGGAAAACTTTATTATCATATTTTACTGTCTAGTCTTCGTAAAGAGCTATACTAAATCTGTACACTTAGTTGAAAATTAAAATTTATTTTAAATATTTGTATATTGTCCACAGAAAACCTACGTCCTCTAAAAATACTAGTTTCAACAAAACCATTGTTGAAGTGTAAATTATTAAAACCCAAACAAAAACGCCTCACCTAAACATAACATAATTGTGTTGAGTAACAGTGGGTGTTCCATGACCCACGTTCCACGTGTTTTCTCAAGAGAGGTCTGAGGCAAAAGGCTTTGACAGAGGTTTCTAATTTATTTAAGACTGTGCGTGTTCTGAAATTGTATTACAATAAATTTGTGATAAAAGTGAGTATTGTGTGGCAAATCATGTCCATTTTAAAATCTAAAACCCCTATTTATATTTAGTATTGAGTAATTTTTCATTAAATCCAAATATGCAAATAAATATTTTAAAAGCAAGATTAGTTGCTATAAGATTTTTATTTTTTTAGACCATTTTTTACTTGACAACCTCAAAGTGATCATTCCTTTATTAGAAATTACTTAATGTTTTTATTAAATTAAATATCTTTATTTGATTTTAAAAATATATCTTATTAGATTAAATAAATAAATAATAAATAAATAAATGTTTTATTTCATGAAACAATATACAAATATTGCATAGAAATCGTCAAGTTTGTAATTAAATTCATTAAGTTATATATAAAAAAAAAAAAACATTCACTCAATACATAGTCACATTCATACTTACAATAGTCAAATCATTCATTCGTTTGAACTAATCCACTCCAGCACCTACGTCAGTCAGCCAATCACTAGGTCTCCCATTGGTGTGCCAAAAACTCATCTATGCTGTAAAACGCTTCCGATATCAAGGCAGCTTTCAGACGAGTTTTGAACGCCTTCAGCGTCGGGGCACTTTTAATTGCGTTCGGTAATTTGTTGACAAAACGAGCACCCGCCTGTGAGGGCAAGCGCTCGTAAGCTACCGTCATGTGTCTTCCAGTTCGGTAGTTGTCCCTGCCTCTAGTTTCATATTTCTCTACCTCTTATGGGATCGCATTTTGATTTAAAGAATACGGACGTTTCTAAAATATACAGGCAGGGTAGTGTCAACATTTTTAGGTTTTTAAATGATGGCTTGCACGACTCTCTCCACTGCAGTTTGGCAACTATACGGACTGTTTTTTTTTTTTTTTTTTGCAGAATGAACAGTCTGGAAAAGATAACATTTGCGCAACCACCCCACAGTGCCAGTCCATTTATGACAAGTGAGGTTAGATTACTCCATAATATGCCGTCAACAGTATCTGGATCGGGCAATATTTAGAAAGTTGCCTCAAAACATAAATGCCTGAGGATACTTTGGAGCATATACTGTCTACATGGCAATCCCAAGTCAACCCCTAATCAAGGTGTATTCCGAGGAATTTTGCCGAGTAGACTTCTTCGATCTCAGTCTCGCCCACCATTACTGTTGGACTATGATCTGAGTCGCTTTGGCGCAGAAGGAACTGCATGAATGACGTTTTTGTCGCATTTGTTTTGAGATTGAGCTTGTTAAAATATTGAATGAATTGTTAAGCTCAATGAACGTTACCTGTTCCAGTTCTTCACTTGAGTTTGAGTTAAAACAGAGAGTCGTGTCATCAGCATATTGGACGAGACACCCTTGATGTACTGATGAACCAACATCGTTAACGTAGATCAGAAAGAGCAGCGGGCTGAGTATGGATCCCTGCGGGACACCGTATCTCAGTCGCCTCTCCTCAGATCTCATATTTGAGATCCCCACAAATTGAGTTCTATCCATGAGATAGGATTGTATCCACTTGAGTGGCACGCCTCGTATCCCATAATTGTTGAGTTTGTGAATTAGAAGCCCATGATCAACACAGTCTACACAGTCAGATTAGACTAGGGATAGGAGGTGTCAATGTACTATTGGTTTTTGATAATAGTATGCTGTTAGGTTTGTAAGGAATGTTATTTAAAAGTTATTTAGTATTAGTACAATGGTACTGTATAGCATATTGTTAAAATATGAGTTGTTAGTAGGAAGAGGTCCATTTAAAGGAAACTAACTCAAAGAATATATTCACTCAAAGAAAGTATATCCATTACTTTAACTACTGAATCGGTACTTGTTAAAAACACTTCACTATTTCACGTATTTTTTAAGTGTTTAGTGAATTAGTGATGTTTTTAAATAAAAATATTACCATACAACATCATAAAATATACGTGGTTTAGGTTTATAATATTTAATGCAAATATTTAATGTCAGCATCAGTTAAATTTAAAGTAATAATTTTCAAACAATAATATCAAATTGAAAGATTTGATGTGAGTGTTTGAAAATGATTACTTCGTAACGAAAGGCCTAACAGTTTAACAATTATTTCTATGGATTGAGTGATTATTTTTATTCAAACACTATTTCAAAATAAAACTGTTAAAGCGGCATATATTTAATAGTTGTTGGCAAAGTTATTGCTTTGTGTTGTATTATTGCTAAATTGCTGGAAATGTCTAAGGTTGTGTTCAAAAAACAAACACACTGTTTCGACACGTATAAAAAACTGGTGTTCTCAATCTACCTTAACCCTGAATCAATATAAAACTAGATAATAGACTAAATAAAACATATCAGTATAAAAATCCCTTAAATGGTACATGATAAGACGTCCTCTTACAAATGATTTCAAATACAATAAATATGAATTTTATCATAAAAACAAATTAAGGTAAACACGTACTGAGGTACTTATATGGGATCGGTTTATAATATAAATTTGTTATATTACTTATTAAAGAAAACACATAAAGATTAAGGGTAGTTTAAACACTATTAGGTAGTTGTTTATTCAGTGATAACATATAACAAGCGGTAAAATGATTATCCAGAATAATAATCTTGATTTTACTTTAACTAAATGCATTATTTAAAGATAATTAATATATTAGTGTAGTTTCTCATGGTTAGAAAATATTTTTTTGTCCATTTTGGACCATTATTGTCTACAGAGCTAAGCAGTTTCATTAACTCAGTGGATATGAATGAAACAATTAGAGTTGAGGCAGAGTGTAGAAGTTTTCCTGTTTGTAAAAGTAAATATTTAAAGTTGACATTGGCCTAGAATAACTGCATCCTTAAACATGTTAACCTATGTGCCTATTGAGACTATAATAAGTACAAATATATTGAGAGAAATGTATATGATGTTAGTTGAAATAGAGAAATTTGGGCTGTGTAATTATGGCAAATTGTAAGGAGAAATATATAATAAATAGTTTTTGAAAAATAAATTTAAAAATCCATGTAGTAAATAGTTGGTTTGGTTATTGTATTACCAACTCCTAGCAATAATTTAAATGTTTATTAATTTTTATAGTTTTATGAATATTTGTTTCGTTTAATTTGGTTGGTTCATTTAATGTTCAACTACTTAAATGTTCAATTAGTATTACTTTAAATGGTCAGCGTAAAGTTTTTCTGTAACTTACGGGGCCATTCTTTGTAAAATATTTTGAATAAATGAAAAAGAAACAGTTGAAATCTAGTGTTCAAAAAGTTTCTATGGGACGTAATTTAAAGGTTTACCATACGATGTATTAAAATATTGGTAGTATATAATATTTATCATGTATTAAAAGTAAACATAATTTTAATATTTCAACATTGTAGCAAGTAGTTCAAGTGTGTATAAGTGTGAGTTAAGTAATTCAAGATCTCCCGAAAAATTATTATTTTTGTTGTTTTCGATACCAGTTCCAGTGAGGCTTTTTATACTTTATTTAACTAAAATATAAAAAATATTTCAGACCAATCTTACATTAACATAGTCCTCCACGTCATTCCTAGTAATAGTAAGTGTGTTTTGCTTATTACTGAATTATTTCACCTGATGATGGACGTATATTTTTAATTCAAACCAATCTGAGTGGTTTATTTTTCCCATTAATGGTCTATAATGTAACAATAATCTAAATATATCCACTACTAGCAATGTATCAAAACAAAATGTCTGGATAAAAAATTGCTTATGGCGTCATCGTTGGTGGGTGACCATATTGTTAATGTAACAATTGTAATAAAGTGGAACAAATTTAACATGTTTCGTAAAAGACTGAATACAACAGTTTAGAGCTCATTGTTTTTGTATAATTACTTGCAAAAATTTAAGCAAGTAATTGTTGAATAAATTATGTTGTACTCAAATTAAAAAAATTTTTTGTAGGTGATATTGAGTTTCTCTTAAGTTATTTTGTGATATAAAATAAATTTAGTATAAAATGCATTAATTATTAACCATCGTACTTAAATAAACTTCAGATTACATGAGAGTGTGATTTACAAATATGAAATCCTTTATTCAAAATAAATCCAAACCAAATGGCTCCTCAGTTTGGTAGTGTGTGAGAAAAGAGCACGTAATCCCGCCACAGTTCCACAGTCTACATCATGATTCAATTAAATAAGTGATACAACGTTTTATGTTAATTTTATATCCCCATTATGACGATAGCTCAGAATCAATAAATTAGTCAACTTAACAGCAGGTCCAACACTAAACTTTTCTGCAAGTAAAAAGAAAACTTAAAACACTGGAAGAGACTTTACATCATCATATGACTGACTGTACACAGTGGGAGATTGAATCTGTAACGCATGAGCTTTACACATGCCATCCACCGTGAATTCATAAATACAAACGAAGTTCTTGCCATCGTATAACAAGACGTGATTTCCCGTGCGAAACTTAAAGCTTTATGTCTGATGATGACAGTTTGGTACTTTCACTGACTCATCATCAGAACACCGAGAGTGTAGTCTGCTTATAAGTTATATAAGATTGACTTGGCCTGGTCACTCAGCATTAAATAGTACGTAGTATGTAACGTCAATATTGCTTAATAAATAGACAGCACCGGTATTCTACACTCACTCTGCACTCTTGTTGTCATTCACATTCATATTAAAATAAGCAACAAGTTGTAACGTCTGTATCAATTCGGTTTTTTTACATTTTTATTAGTTGGAATAGCGACAATTTATCGCGTTCCTCTGCCGCTCTAAGTACAAAGACACTTGAGATGGTTCAATATTTTAATAATATTAACCTATCGATATGATCTTTTTATTTATATATTTTTTTAATCAAACTAACATAAAAACAAAACAGAAATAACTTTATTTATCTTATGTTCAAAATTAAACTAAATGTTCACTATAGCATTATAATGTTTAATATTCTTGACAAATAATAAATTAAATAATTTAACCATAAAAGGTAAATAACAAGATGTTTTAACATAATTCAACAACTTATAAAACAAGTTCAATATTAACTGTTTGGATATTAGATGAGTGTTTCTAATCCCCAGGGTCCCTAGTTGCTATAGTTAGTTGTTGAGAGTTGTTCTCCATTATTGACATTTGAACTTGAGGCTGAATCATCCAAAACAGACCCGCAGGCATCTGCTTGGTAGAAGTTTACTCGGACTGGCGAGGTGGCAACTTTTAATCATTTTTGGTTTCCAGGTTGTTAGATATTTACTACAAACAAATATTTGATACATAGTTTCAATAGGATCTGTAAACATACACAATTATAGAATCATATTTTGAGGAATATTAGTTTTATTTCAAACGTTTTATCCTGTTAGAAGGTACTTTTTTTAACTTAAAACTACACATTTTATTAATCTATGTCATAATTTATACATAGCTACTTATTACAAATGAAATATTATGTTGTATACCTTCATTTTCATGTTTGTAATAATCAACCCACTTTAAAAATAGTAATAAGTATTTACTAATTAATATATTGAAGTATCATAAGTAATTTCATGATTGTTAAAAAGCTTACAGGTGTCTACCACATTACATCGTGTAGAATAATTTATTCTAGAATCTTTACTATTTTTGAATTAATCTATAATGTTGCACAATGTTTATAGATATATTTTTATTATAAGTTACGAGCTTATGTTATCTATAGTAACAATTGTTATCTATAGGAACTCAACAATATAAAGGCACTGAAGACTGAATCATGCTCTACCGATCAGATTCATTTAAAACTAACCCAACCACTTGCCGTACTTATTTTACGAAAATTAAAACACTGCAGTAAATTATGTTTTGAAGAAGTATTTTACTGTGGTATTTTCAAGGAGCCACATTAACTAAATGTAAAATTCATTAATACTTGGACATGATTGTAATTTGATTATTAGCAAGTTACAGTAAACCCCGACAGTCGAGTTTACTTGAAACAAAGGACAGCTATAACTAATGTACGTAGTGTAATGTTGTCGATCCCCAGAGTCTGTCAACAGGAAGTCGCTCTCTAAAGTTGATAACACAATAAACAAACCTTGATACAAGTATATGTTAAAATTACGTTATTTCTTTCTTTTTTCTATACTCGTTGTTGGTAGTAATTAAATTATATAACTAAAGGATATAGTTTAGAGTTTCCCTAAATTACTTACTTTTTAACTGTACTTGTATTTTACAAGTACCTTGTTAAATGTATAGTTTATTCGAACAATTTAGGAGTTTAAATATTTTAAAAATTTTGATTCATATTCAATGAACTAACAATAATATTTATATTAAAATTTATTGACCATAGTAAACAAGGAAAACCATTTAGAGAGCATTCTAATTATAAGTACAAGTAATTTGTATAAACGATTTATTTTAAAATAAAAGACGTACAGATTATGGTTGTTTTAATTTAATTCAACAAACTATAAACAGGCAAATGATCTAGCAATAGGTTCTTCATTATCAGCTCTTCTCCCCTTTTTAATTAAAAACAATCTGGTAGAAAATAGCATAATCCACCCATCCAACCCACTAGGTACTAAATTTTTGTACCGATATGTAGATGACATTATTTGTTTATTTAATGAAAACTTAGAAGAAAGTAATAATTTTTTTACCAAATAATGACATCGGTATATTTCCTAGGATACCTTAAATTAGTTTCTGGTTTGTACGAAAGTTAATGGAATTAATTTGTTTATACTTTAATATTGGTACGAGACGGATATTAAAGAAATGACTAAACAGGTGCATACCTTCAATAATAACAATCAAGGGGTATTATGGATCTGTGAGAAAATATCATGTTTCTTGCATTCTATTCTAATACAATGAAATGTTTAGTTTTAGTTGAGGTAATTATTGTTAGCCCAAAGAACGTTATACTTCTAACCGCCATTCCAATCACAAACGACCTCACTAATGACGTACCCGAAATTCTGTAAGATATTTATATATTGTCTCCTCTAACGACCTGCTCCAGACTTGGATTTTTATTTTGTTTCAAACCTCCGACTCTGAGGGTGTGAGATATACTCATTAAGGTGTTTCCTTTTTAGAGGATTCTTTTAATAACTAGCAATAGGAAAGTACAATTTTAAGAAGAGAAAGTAATTGCATATTTAAGAAAAAGTAAATATTTAATTCATAAATACTGTATGCCTAGTAAGAAATTAAAAATATCAATCAGTTACTTTTTAAGTGAAGTGAAAACATATCACACTTTGTTGTTGCAGAGGAATATTAGAAGAACGGTTCATAGTATATCAAGTAAAATATGTCTTTATAATATATAATAGTTCAAATACATTTTACATAATTTATTGTTAATTTTTTGTGTCGTGATGATAATGATATTAATAACAATACATGTGATAGGCAAAAATATTTTAATATGTATACAAGTATTTCAAATTATTATGTTTTCAATAATAAAGATCAAATCACGAAAGTCAAAGGTTTAACTAGTATTTTACTTCATGTTTATAAACACAAATCCTGTACCTATCTAATTAAAGACTATAATAATTTGTTACTACACGTTAGAATATTATACTACCAGTCCACATTGGCAAACAGGCTCGTTTGTGAACTTTAGTCAATGAGTAAATGTTCGGCAGTACCCCAATTGAGGATTAAAACCATGGACTCCCAAGTCCAAAACCATATCCGATAAGACACTACGCCGGATCAGTTGGTGATTGAACAATAAATTCCTTTGAATGTTGTGTAATATGTAGTGTGACACTGATACCAATTGTTTTCCATTGTCTTGATCCATTATCTTTATTCTATAATTAAGTAATTTGGAAAACATATTATTTGTGCATTTGAAATCTCTTTGTTTTTTATTAATAAATCTTTTGGTTTCTCACTGACTAGTTGTTTATTGTTACGAGTATTACTGTTGTTATGAATTATAATAGCTACTATTTTAATTAAAAGTCACAAATTTTCAATAAGGTATTATATTTTAAGGTAATTATGGAGAACAGGGGCCTTGTCGATTATTAGATGACATTTTTTTCATAATAGATACATAACTAAGAAACAAGAATATGATAGTTTTTTCTGTGGAAAAAGTTCAAAAATGAGGAAAAACGAAAGATATTTATTTTCATAAATATAGCGATGAGGGTACTTAAATTAAGAAATATTTTGTCCCAAGAATAAGGCATGGTCTTTTTAATATACAAATACTTCTTTTAGCCAAGTTACTAAAAATATGTTGTATGTAGTATTGTTGAAGTTTACTATTTAATAAATAAAAAAAATATTAAGTATGTTGTTTCAGTAAATCGTGTTTTTCATTCAGTTTATTCGTTTTTCAGAATAAAAGCCGGAAATATTTCGAAAATGAGGTAAAACGAAACATATTTTTCCCCTGTATGGATAGTGATGTGAGTACTCAAATTGTGCCGATATATGTAATGCTTAGGAATATGTCAATATATTTGCAATGGAACCATTATTAAGCAAGGTAGCACCGAAAATTAGCCAATTTCTGTTAGGATAGGGCTAGGTTGTGTATCAATAGAAGTTATGTTAGGTTTGGTTAAGTGGTGTTAAGTTATGTTAGGTTTGTTTAGGTTATGATAGGTTTAGTAGGGATAGGTTAAACTTAAGTTAACCAAACCTTACCTAACCACACGTAACGTAACCAAAAAAATTTAACAACCTAAACAAACCCAACATAATATAACATAACGTAACCAAACCTAATCTTAATAAACCAAACATAAGCTAACCTATAAATACCTAACCTTGCCCTATCTTAAAAAGAGGTAAACTTACTGAAATCGGCCCATTTCCGGTGCTAACGTGCTTAATAATGGTTCCATTGCAAATATATTGACATATTCCTAAGCATTACATATATCGGCACAATTTGAGTACTCACATTACTATCCATACAGGGGAAAAATATGTTTCGTTTTACCTCATTTTCGAAATATTTCCGGCTTTTATTCTGAAAAACGATCGTATTCTTGTTTCTTAGTTATGAATATACTATGAAAAATTGATAACTACTACACTTTAACTGACCGAGTTCTTGGTTTTTAATTTTGTTGTAATGAATATGATAACTTATAAAATGTGTGTGAAATAAAGGTGGTGCCATTCTTCAACTGTTTCTTCGAAACCAAAGGTACAACTTATACTTCCCAATTTGTATCCTGCTTCTGTTTGGTGATATTATTATAATAAAATAATAAATATAAATTGTCTGGAAGGTTGTATCTGTTTTATTCCTCGCTATCTTTAATTAATGTAATGAATATTTTTTGGTAAACTAAACAAATTTATAATTAAGAGTAAATTCAATAAATTGTTTACGTCTCTCAGACTACTGTAAATTAATTGCACTACTACCTTAATTGTTGATTACTATTTCAAAATACTAGAAATGCAATTATAGTTTTTTCATATTACCTATGAGCACATTTCTTTATAAGTAGTCGGGGTTTGTCTTAACATAACCACATACCGTGCCATTAGGAATACAGTGCTGTTGTAATTTAACATGACAACAATTCTTATATTAGATCCATGTTATTTTTTATATTATTTTTACAGTATTATTTTTAATATACAAATACTTCTTTTAGCCAAGTTACTAAAAATATGTTGTATGTAGTATTGTTGAAGTTTACTATTTAATAAATAAAAAAAATATTAAGTATGTTGTTTCAGTAAATCGTGTTTCATTTTTCTAGATCATGCGAGCACAGTATTGACTGATTAAATTAATTAGTATTTATATTAACGAAATATACATTTGAAAATAGATCTTGGTTATTAAATAGTTGAGTATGGGGTAAACGGTTCATTTCAGGATTCAGGATCCAGTGTCAAGGACTAACGAGGCATCTAAACAGTCACACTCGTTATCCTGGTACGTTTCAAGCGCGTTAATGAAATATTTAATTCAGCTCCTAGTCCGGTGAATCAAAGGGAGGCCAAGAGCGTTTCGTTGATTAGCTCCAGTCCATATTAAGAATATTGCTTAGTATTAAAAAATGCTCAATTGTTCATGAAAAATAAATTCATTTCCAAGGTTCAAGTTTAAAAATTGTGTAGAATTAATAATAAATTATTTGTCTTTAACAAGATTTTAATTGGCAACGAATACATAATTTTAACAAACATACTAATGTAAACATTAACAGTGTTGTATAATTATGTTGTATGAAAATATTAAATTTTATAAAATGTATATGCATAACATTTATTTTTATTTCTTCTTAAAATATTTTATATTTTTTTCTTCTATTAGATGCGTAGGTAATTTATTGTATAACTTGATCCCATTGTAATTGATTTGTTTTCCATATAAATTGGTTTTATGGTATGGTATTTTAAGGATAAATTGAGAACGAAGATTTGGTAGTTTGAAATAGTTTGGTATCATAGTGTAGGACTACATACAGAGAGTCAATGACAAACATAAATTGATTGAAGTGTTCAAAGATAACAGACAATTATCCTGGAAAACTGTTGTGAAAATATACTTAGTAAAAAACAAATATTTAATCAAGGCCATTTTGCCCACATGAGATTATCTGGTATTACAGAATAAAACCAAGAGCGTTTTATACTATAGATAGATACTAGTCTAGTTTGGTTAATGTAATCTTAAATAACATATCACGGCATCTTTTTTGTCACTAACAAACAAAAGTTTGACAAAAATAACATATATTTAGACAAATTATTGTACATAAAAACATAGTAATAAGGCAATACACCAACACATTGGCAGCTACATTGGCAATCCTAAATTTAGTGTCGGGTTTATTTTAATAGTTTTTTCTACCAACTAATGAAAGTCCCATGTATCACGTGATCTTTTGCAATGTTAGCTATCATGGTGCTCTTTAAAAGCTTCGATATATTTGTGAATAAAAGCAGTGGACAAGCGCACCTATTAAAGTAAGTTATTGAAATGCAGTTCATTTTCCATTTTGTTATCTTAACTCACGATATGTCATGTGATGATTAAAAGAAATTGAACATTAATTGGGGACTTAAGTTATTGTTTACATTAAATTTTTTAAGCATAAGTATCGTAATAATAAATGTAAGTATGCCAGATACAACTGACTGCAGTACTTTCATTTAGGCAGACACGCATTCTTAATAGTTTATAGTACTTCTCATCATTTTATGAGCCAATTCTTCCATACTCTGAGGCTTGATCATGTTTTTAATGTGGAATATTTACTGATCATTCTCAGAAGAGGAAGTATAAAAGTTTGCTCTTCACACAGTAAAATATTTTCAGTACCAAAACAAGAAATTTATTTAAACTTCATAAACCTTTTCATATTAGCGAATGGCTGGATGTAACTTTACACAAAATGTAAATTTTGTGACAGTTAATGTCACAAAAAAGGAGTGGCACAAAATATATGTTATTATTAAATTTTATGTGAAAATCTGACAATATGTATGAGTATCGAATGCAATAATCAAACACAACTATATTGCTTTGGCAAGGCATTTTGAGCAAAATAGGCGTAACGTGCTGTGGCCATTTAATTTCAGCCAGTGGTAAAAAATAACTTTTTACAAAACGTTTTTAGCTATTCGTTGGTCAAGTTAGTGTGTTGATCACACTCAAATGCGTTCGTAGGAATATTGAGTTATTTTAGTAATTGTTGGTCTCTTACAAATGTGAATAGGTGTTTGATATTCAATCTTAACATTCTTTTATTTATCATGTTTTTTTTAACTCAAAACATTTCACAGCTTAGAAAAATACTATGACCAAAATATTATTCATTGAATTCGAGTTGACCTCCTTTTAATATGAATTAAGCTTTATAAGATCCTTTAATAAGAATTATATTTTGTGCCACTCCTTTTTTGTGTGTAAAGTTACATCCAGCCATTCGCTAATATGAAAAGGTTTATGAAGTTTAAATAAATTTCTTGTTTTGGTACTGAAAATATTTTACTGTGTGAAGAGTAAATAAGTATCAGTGAATACCAATCCGTTGACATATCAAGTTATACATCAGAAAACGGGGAGGGGGTGGAATAGCTTTACGACACTCTGAACAGCCATCCGATACGTGACGGTGTTAACACTCTGTTTTAAACATCTCCACCATATACTGGGTGCGTCTTGACTTCACCGAAAAACACAATTAGAACAACCTACCTTCAAAATCATATAAAATATTATTGTCTAGAAATACAGAAAAAACTACTTTCTCATATCTCACAAGTATATTTTAGTGTATTTTTAATTCCAATGAAAGTACTAAGGATGTTACGTGTTGGCTTTGTCTTCCGACCTGTGGCGTGTCGAAACAGATCCATCCGAGTACCTCATTTTGGTTTTAAAGTCACAATAACCCATTGGTCCTTACAGATGAGGGGAACCTTGTCATTATCTACACGAGTATTTAACGATGTTCATATTATATTTAAAATCTGAGAATATTAGATGGAAAAACTTAAACTTAATTGAACCTTCCCAATACATAGGGTAGATTTTATTAGATACTAGTTGAATGATATTATTTTTATAAAATATATATGAAACAGACTTGGAAATTACTATGAGAAAAAAACCAATAAGTAATTAAATTATTTTTTTTCTATATTAAATCAATCAAAAACAAGATTCTGAACTGAAAAATATGTAATACACCTGGTGAGGTGAACGTTGTATTTGCATGGATGAATGAGCACACCACTTTAGGGCGTTTATATTAAATGTTATTTACTATATGAGCTCAAAATCAATAAAATAAATAAAAACAATTGCATGCTGCTTTTTGTGAGTATAAATGTACTGCAATGATACAAATAAAAATTTCTTTATATAATAAGAAACATCATATGCATTCTTAACTATCCAAACAAATTAATATGATTCAATTTTCCTATTAAAGCAATATAAAATCTTATTTGCATTAATATTTTGTTTCAATTTCTTTGTAGTTCACGACAGGCTTTACCTACAATAACTGAATAAAATATTAAAACAGAGCTTCGCCCACCATATTTTGAAATACCTTCAATGACACCTCCATGATCCTAGAACTTTTCATTTATGTATATCTCAAATAAATGCACACCATATTGATTTTAAGAAATTTTCAAAAATATCTAGACGAACAATATGATATAAGTAGTGACTCATTGCCACAAGTTATACCAGTTCCATGTAAATATAAAATCAGTTAAAAATATATCAAGACCCCTTTATAATTTAAAGTTTTTGCCATTGTACCTGACTAAGAAACACGACAGCTACCCACCCATACACGTACAGTGGTATTGATCCAATGACCCACCCGTACACCTAAGATGGAAGAACTTCCAGCCCATCCATAGACGTGTGGTATTGACCTAACCACGCACTTTTACACATACAGTGGTATTGATCCACCCACCCACCCATTATTGTATGGTAGTATTGATTGTCCCACCCATCTATACTTGTACAGTAGTATTGATCCACCGACCCACTCATTCTTGCACGGTGTTACCAAAGAAACTCAGAGACACACAAACGAAAACCAACAAAGAGTAAGGTGGTTATCCAAGACGACTCGACTCTGTGCCACGGCACAAACCTTTTATTACTGGCAAGAGCTTATAAACCAAAATTGGGCTCGTCTAAGCAGGCGAGGGGAACTGTTTCCTAATCGGAACTAAGCGATATCCACACTAAAAGCGATAGGAAATTTATTTTTACTGGCATCTGGTCCACTCAATGATTGCCATTGACATTGGCATCTGGTCGGCACTGGTGGCGCAGTGCTGTAACCCAGCTACTTGGGGACAAAGTGTTTGGGAGATTGTAGGCGATAGGTTGGATGCTCGGTCCTCTTAATACCGACATGGCGTCCACTCAATGGTTGCTATCGGCGTGGATACTGCTAGGTAAGTCTGGGGTGTCCATTTTGGGTGGTAGTCATTGTGCGGATGTTGTTTGGGGGAGATAATTGAGTATCAGGCTTGTCAATTAGCTGAAAATCAGACCAGTACTGCGTGGTTCGGATTCCACGTAAAGCTGTAGGTCCCTTAGTTGCCCTGGCTGTTGGGCTATTTATAAATTGCCCTTTCTGAGAAACAGTTTAACTCAGTTAGTAACCAGCCTACACTCATCCTACACTCATATAATCATTCATATTCGCCTTAAACAATATAGACGGTTAGTTAGAAAGCTATTTCAAATGTATTTTTTAGTTCAATAAGATGATCTGGCTCATTATTCTAATGTACTGTTAAACCAAAAATCTTGAAAATGGCAAACATATCAAAATGTATGAACTATGGTACATAAATTATCCAAAGTCATTAGTTTATCGAAAGAATATATTTCTTGAATATAGCAGCTCTTAAAAACATGTATAATGTCAGATATTTTAAAAGTAATAATTTATCTTGTTAACTATTACTGATTCAAATTGTTATTTGCATGAAAATAGTTATAAAATTTTGTAAATTATAACTAAAAAAATTACGAAAAACTAATTTATCTAAGTATCATGATAGACAAATATTTACTGAGTTAAAAAAACATTTTCACAACTTTAAAAAGATCCTGGATGAAAAAATATCTGAATTTGAGATATCGAATTCTTAAATATATACAAAATGAATCTGTAAAAAATTAAATCTATTAAGCAATCTTTTTCTTCAATTTTGACTTACTTCCTCGTAATTCCTCTTTTAATGGGGCTTAAAGCTCATTAATTATTACTGGTAAATTTATATATAAATTTTTTTAAGAAAATCTTAATGCATCTATACGCACTAAACCTGATATCGTAGTTTATTTACAACGCACATTAACAATTCCGGTATTGTGCATAACAGTATGATGATATTTATTATTATAAAAGCTTAACACTGACATCATCATCTATCGGTTTGGCAGCTCCAATCTCCCGGGTGTGCTGACAAGCCTCTTCAATCATCTATCGGTTTAGCAGGTCCAGTCTACCGGGTGTCCTGACAAGCCTCTTCCACCATCTATCGGCTTGGCAGCTCCAGTCTCCCGGGTGCCCTGAAAAGCCTCTTCCATCGTCTATCGGTTTGGCAGCTCCAGTCTCCCGGATGTCCTGACAAGCCTCTTCCATAATCTATCGGTTTGGCATCTCCAGTCTCCCGGGTTTGCTGACAAGCCTCTTCCATCATATATATCAGTTTGGCAGCTCCGGTCTCCCGGGTGACCTGACAAGCCTCTTCCATCATCTATCGGTTTGGCAGCTCCGATAGCCCGGGTGTACTCACAAGCCTCCTCCATCATCTAACGGTTTGGCAGCTCCAATCTCCCGGGTGTACTGACAAGCCTCCTCCATCGTCTATCAGTTTGGCAGCTACAGTCTCTCGATCCTGAAAAGCCTCTTCCATCGTCTATCGGTTTGGCAGCTCCAGTCTCCCGGATGTCCTGAGAAGCCTCTTCCATCGTCTATCGGTTTGGCAGCTCCAATCTCCCGGATGTCCTGACAAGCCTCTTCCATCATCTATCCGTTTGGCATCTCCAGTCTCCCAGGTGTGCTGACAAGCCTCTTCCATCCTCTATTGGTTTGGCAGTTCCGGTCTCCCGGGTGACCCGACAAGCCTCTTCCATCATCTATCGGTTTGGCAGATCCGATCTCCCGGGTGTACTCACAAGCCTCCTCCATCATCTATCGGTTTGGCAGCTCCAGTCTCCCGGTTGTACTAACAGGCATCTTCCATCATCTATCGGTTTGGCAGCTACAGTCTCTCGAGTGTACTGACAAGCCTCTTCCATCATATATTGGTTTGGCAGCTCTAGTCTCCCGGGTGACCTGACATGTCTCTTCCATCATATATCGGTTTGGCAGCTCCGGTCTCCCGGGTGACCTGACAAGCCTCTTCCATCATCTATCGGTTTAGCAGCTCCGGTCTCCCGGGTGTACTGACAAGCCTCCTGCATCATCTATCGGTTTGGCAGCTCCAGTCTCCTGGGTGTACTGACAAGCCACTTCTAACCTCTATCGGTTTGGCAGCTCCAGTCTCTCGAGTGTACTGACAAGCCTCTTCCATCGTCTATTGGTTTAGCAGCTCCAGTCTCCCGGGTGTGCTGACAAGCCTCTTCCGTCGTCTCCTGTCCTTGTGTATTCTGTCTTCCTCAACAGGCACAATCACACGTCAATTTTATTTTTCATCTCAAGAGTTTAGAATTACGAGTAATTACGAAGCTATGTTTTTATAATTAAATTGATTTAGTTTTATCTATATTAGTTTAAAAATATAGGTTTTAGTTTAAAAAATATTAGTATAAAAATATAAAATTTATATATATTACTTTAAAATTAAAAATAGGAAGTTTATCATTGCTATGTAAATTACCCAAAGGTAAATTTACCTCTAAATTAACTACAGGGTTGGCCTCTAAACTAACTTAGAGGCCAGTTTAGCATTCATTAAGCAAGTTTAAGTTTTAGACAGTTGAAGTTAGCTTCAGCTTTGTTATTGTTTAACTGTTTACTAAAGGTTTGGCTTGAAACATGTTATAGTTTGTTTACAGGTTTGTACGATTCCCGAGTGTACATGAATTTCCTTTCATTCATACCTTGTATAACTTATTTATTTGAATCTATGTAATTGATTTTTTATTCTTCCATACTGTCTTTAAATTGCCCATAAAAAGGTAGTTTTCACAACAACAAAAAAAGACCAATACACCATCCCTTAGCGTATTGCATTTTTGACAAATAATTACATTTATATAGACAATATATATTCCTCATTTAATCTTTACTAGATTGGCTTATGACGTTGTTTTTTACTGTCAATAATTGCCAATCCGGTGTAATTCATTCTTTTTAGTATTTAGAATGAATATCTAGATTCAGAATACAATTACTTGAAAAATGGGCTGGTCACTAATGTACATAATAATATTGAAAATGTTGAACACTGCAACAAAACAAGGAGGGTGTGTGTTAAATATTCCAAAACGTTGGAGGTTTCATAATCTACATTTTTCTTCTTTAAGAGCCAATCCAGGTGGTTGGTTGGAAGCCGTTCCACCTGCTCAAGCCTTCCTACGTTCCTCTCAAATTGTGAACAATGTCAAGACTTCTTAACTAAGCTTACCTCCCATCCTCCAAGAAATAGGATATCTGGTGGCTCATTAATATTCCCATGAAATGGATCTCCTGGCTGACTCACACTCCCACAAATAAGACACTTAGTGGCTTTCTCACTCTCTAACTAACATAATACCAATTTTATAATCTACTCAGCCTAAAACAGAACATATGGTGGCCCATTCACTCCTCCTCGAACAAAATACATGCTGGCTCATTCATTCTTCCCGAAACAGGGCAAATCCCGAAAATAAGTAATTCTAAAATGAATTACTTCACGTCATGTTCCGTACAAAATCTCAGTAGATATTTAAGGAATTTCTTAACCAAGAGATGTTTTCTAAGCGATTAAGCTTTTTCTCACAGCCAACAAAAACTAGGGAGTCTTCAGCTTAAGACTGAGTACTGAGTTTAAAAAGGTATAAACTGAAATACAGCGTTTCCGATTTGGAGAGTTCGTTTAGGGCGTTTTGTCTCACTTAGTGCTAAATAATGAGAAGTCTTAATGAGAATTAAAACATTTAGTTTAATAATTTCAAACCAACTGAATAATATAAATTAAAACTGCTATTTTTATTATTGTAATCTTTAAATTTAAATGCTACTTAAATCCAAATTCTGGGTTTTGTAACCAATAAATATATTGTAATGTCAATTTTTAACTAGTTAAATAATTATTTAGATTTTTAAACGGAGTATTAAATACAATACAAAAATTATAGGAATACATCAATATTGTAAGAGGTCTTGTGCACACGAAAATCAAGTTCTGAAGTATTTACGTTTTTTTACGTGCATTCTTTACTAGTTTGAATAAAAACCAGCCTTCCATAATTGTCAAAGTATTTGTATGTAACACACTGGGTGCGTAATTGGAACAGAGTTGATAACATATATTACCTTTGCTCTAATGCTACTCAGTGTGTAGTGAACATAAAACGAAAGTAACTACAAACATCAGCCTGTATTTATAAAGTCCAAACAGAGATTATACAGAAATACGATGCGAGGGATATAAATATTCATAAAGCATTACAAGTTTGGCTGGATGAAAAAACATGAGGAAGCATTACGCAAATAAGTTCCATTAAGCATTTTTTTCGTTTATTTCTGAAATGAAGCTTATTTTAAAAATCTGTATATTTCTGATGCCTTGATTAAATAAATGTTGTACAAGTCGTTGTTTACATATGATATATTGGTTTATCTTCTTTTTAGATTGATTGTATAAAGTGAGCCAGTCTTCAGTGCTTAAAATAAAAAAGATTTCAACGTTAAAAATGCATTTAACAACATCCTAACCAATAAATAATATGATGGTTAATTTTCCTTATATTTAAAGGTATCTATATTTTTTTGTAAGTAGACACGTTTGTGTTTACCTTTTTACCCTTTTATTTTTTTAGGGTACGAGAAGGGCTAATTTAGTTTATTATATTTTATCATAAGTATATTGATAAACTATAATCTAATCTAAAAATTGAGTAAAAATTAAGTTGGTTAGGTATGTAAACAATATGTTGATTTAGATTAGTAAACAAAATGTATACACTGAAATAATTGGAAATAAATTATATTTAAAATCCACAAAGCACATTGTAATTTATGTTGCCCATTACGTTAATTGCCAAAAATATTCAAATAATGTTGTGTGTGTTGTTATACGTAAGACATTCTGATTCATGTAGAAGGAAAACTGCTTGGGAAAACAAACTGTTATATTTCCACAAGATGAAAAGGTTTATAATGAATATGTCTGGGAACCGTAATGTTCCCTTTAGTTCACAATTTATGTTTTGTTTTCTTACAAACTTCGTTAACTTTCTATTAGAACGGAACGTTATACTTCATGTTTATGAATGAGGTTTGTAAGGTTGGATCAGTTTTAAAACATTTGATGATGTTCTTTAGATAAACACCAAAATGAAGATCTATGATTAATTTGTTAAATGTTCTTTTTTAATAAAGATCATAATTGTGTACCCAAAGCAAAATGTATGTGAATGTTACATAATGCAATGTTGTTATTATAATAAATAACGTTATTGGAGTTAATTTAGTGCTGTCAACAGTTATTAAAAAGATATATAAGGAGAAAGAATTTATTTTGATATTTATAAATAAAAAAAATAATAAATAATCATAAATTTATCATACCATTATATATATATATATATATTTTTATTTATATACATTCAATATGAAAAATCTATATTTATCCGTAGGAAATACAAGTTAATGAATTGATATAGTTTTATTAATTTGAGTTATTTTTTAATACAGTATACGTATTTGATGATTATATGTTATTTTTTATATTAATTGAAACATTTTGTAAAATAATATTACAGTTTTAGATAAATGGTGAATAATTATTGAAGGATATACCTACATATCTACTCCTTCCATCATATGCTAACATTAAGTAACTATTCGCCTAATATGTTATTGTGAATCGCATACACCTGTCTGTATAATACCTTCATAAGACACATAAAGTAAGTATACAAAACGATATTTTGTGTTTACCAACCTAGTTGCGTTTTATCTTAGTAAAACATTAGTTTTAGTTTGTGTAAACTTACGGCCAAAACAACCCAAACTCCTTGTTAGTGTCTGAGAAACTAATTCGATACTCCAACAAAAAACATTGCTGAATAATTAGTACTGGTAATGGTATCAATTTAACTGTTAACTTAATCAATTTGTTTTTCCAAAAACTCAGTTTCAGGAAAAGAACGTAATAAATAGAGATTTTTTTATCATATCCCCTGATATGACAGAAAAACGGCAGTTACATAAAAAAGTAGATTGATATGTGCAGTATTGATGTGCCAAGTTTTATTGATTTATCTGTATCAGAAATGTGTAACCTGTTCCAGGACTTTTCTTAAACACTGTGTATTTGTTCATCAGAAGTAACTATTAAATTCTAAAACTCAAAGGCTACATATATCGATAAATACATTTGAGTGTAAAAAATAGCACACAAATAACATACATTAGTGACCCTTATTGCAAAATTAATTTCCAAGTCCTCCCAAAGAATTCTTTTAGTAAGTAAATATTACCTACGCGTTATATTTTAGTTACATGTCAGCAAAATTTAGGTACACCCCTTATCTAAATTGAGAGTAAGGATTGTGGTGTGCTTTCGCTTAATGGTATTATTTGTCATAAATTGCTTCGTTGCAGCATGAAACAGTTCTGAATAGTGATGTCTAGTTGAAAGGGAAAAAAACACATAATATTCAAATATCTATGGCCTTGAAACTTTCCACAAATATTCTTTTTTTGCCCTAGATCGTTTCCAAACAAATATTAAAAAATATATTTCTCTAAGAGCAATTATGGTGCATGATAAATAGCCCGATACTGAGCCTTTTTTACCTCTCTCGCTATATGAATGTAAGGTGTCTGGACGTTCAACTTAAATTTAAAGCATACAATCCTTGAACGTAGAAGATAATTGCTTATTTTTTAACAACCTAAGTGTCAATGTTTAGGAAAATATCAAAATTACGAGTGTTTGAACACATTTTTCATTGCATAGTTATATATAAGCTTCACTTCTTCGTTACAGTTTTATGCAAATTTATTTTATTTACTTGCTTCATTCCAGGAAAAGCCCAATTTCAATGGAATCTAAAACGATAAGTTCAATGTGTATCTTCTTTCCCAAAAACAAAAAAATCCATCAACCATAAAATTAATTTAACAATAAAAACCAAATCATACAAAGGCAAATATACATATTGAATCATATATAAAAGTAAATTCAATAAAATAGATTAAGCTACCCATTTAACAATCTCATGACTTTAACGAAAATAAATGAATAAAAAACAATATTAAAGTATGTAAATTTTATTTAATCGAAACAACATATACAAAGTATAAAACAATAATAATTCAATTTATTACATTTTACATTATCCGTTTAAAAAGTGTTCTATTGATAATCAGTAATTTTCTAAAAACAAATTTCCCATGAGACCAGGTAAAAACATTAAGACACGCAGTTTCAGTGCTTCACTAGTAGCCCTGAGCCGGTCGTGTCGAACTGAATACAAGAAAACAGCTGGTGTTGTCGTTTAATTAAAGCAACGGGTGAAACGTTACCGACTGGTGATAGCTTCAAGATTACTTAAACGTGTTATAAATATCACATGTATAGAAAATCAATTAGGAATTTAGGTCTTTGAGTTTGCAATACCCTAATATGATGTTTGTGAACATGAGATATTTGTAAAGTACGTAAATATTGATAAAAAGGAATAAAATCGAGTAAAATCATAACAATGTTTAAAATATATTTGTAATTAATTAATAATTATTGGTACTCAATATTAGTCAATTTTTTATTTCCTGATATTGAGGTAATAAGTGATGTAATGTCATACACAAAACAAATTTCTTTTCGTTTAAGGATTACAGCTTTTTTACTCATATGTAGGACACAGCAGATCTGTGAGGAAAACGTATACAACGAATGAAAATCTGCACTTGAGTTCCGTAGGGGTGAGAACCTTGGACTGGATACCACTTTTTGAAGCCTATGTATGTATAGTGATAACACTTTAGTATACCAAGAAAAAATTATTAGAATTTTTTTTTATGTTATGTACAAATAAAAATGTATTATTGGTTTAAAAAACATAAAAAATAGTTATTTGTTTGATTCACTATGTTTTGTATTGTATTTAAAAGTAAATAAATGTAGGCCTATTCATAGCACGTGCTAATGACAACGCCACATCTGAAAAACTCGTTACAATGAAATTATTGTAGATAGTTAGCGACACAATTGAGATAACCGTCTAGTGATAAGACATGTAGCTAATCACAGCCTATTATAAAAAAACTCATTACCCCTAACTGTTTGTAGATTGTTAGTTGCGAAGTTGAGATAATCGTCCAGTGTTAAAGACATGTAGCTAAATACAGTATCTAATTAGACAAACTCGTTACTCTGAACTGTTTGTACATCATTAGTGAGCAGTTGAGATTGTCGTCCTGTGATAATAAAAGTAGCTAATGACAACATCTAGTCAGACAAACTCTCTTTCCTCTGAACTGTTTGTACATCATTAGTGAGCAGTTGAGATTGCCATCCTGTGATAATAAAAGTAGCTAATGACAACATCTAGTCAGACAAACTCCCTTTGCTCTGAAATGTTTGTACATCATTAGTGAGCAGTTGAGATTGTCGTCCTGTGATAATAAAAGTAGCTAATGACAACATCTAGTCAGACAAACTCTCTTTGCTCTGAACTGTTTGTACATCGTTAGTGAGCAGTTGAGATTGTCGTCCTGTGATAATAAAAGTAGCTAATGACAACATCTAGTCAGACAAACTCTCTTTGCTCTGAACTGTTTGTAGATCGTTAGTGAGCAGTCGAGATTGTCGTCCAGTGATAATAAATGTAGCTAATGACAGCATCTAGTCAGACAAACTCTCTTTGCTCTGAACTGTTTGTAGATCGTTAGTGAGCAGTCGAGATTGTCGTCCAGTGATAATAAATGTAGCTAATGACAGCATCTAGTCAGACAAACTCTCTTTGCTCTGAACTGTTTGTACATCGTTAGTGAGCAGTTGAGAGTGTCGTCCTGTGATAATAAATGTAGCTAATGACAGCATCTAGTAAGACAAACTCTCTTTACTCGGAACTGTTTGTAGATCGTTAGTGAGCAGTCGAGATTGTCCTCCAGTGATAATAAATGTAGCTAATGACAGCATCTAGTAAGACAAACTCTCTTTACTCTGAACTGTTTGTAGATCGTTAGTGAGCAGTCGAGATTGTCGTGCAGTGATAATATATGTAGCTAATGACAACATCTAGTCAGACAAACTCTCTTTGCTCTGAACTGTTTGTGGATCGTTAGTGAGCAGTCGAGATTGTCGTCCAGTGATAATAAATGTAGCTAATGACAACATCTAGTCAGACAAACTTTCTTTGCTCTGAACTGTTTGTAGATCGTTAGTGAGCAGTCGAGATTGTCGTCCAGTGATAATAAATGTAACTAATGACAACATCCAGCCAGACAAACTCTCTTTGCTCTGAACTGTTTGTAGCATATTTACGTCTTGATAATGACTGATAATGACTTGTCTTGTCTTGATAATGACGTTGTTATTTTATTGGGACAATAGACTTTTAGTCTTTACAAAGGAAAGAATTTTTCGTTGTAAAGATATTGTTTAAATTTAAAATATTGGGCTGGCTCAGATGCAAAGTACATCCATATATTTCTGTCAAACTTATATTTTGTACTTATTTTGAAATTAATTTCGTTGATAAACATTTTAGATTCCAATGTGTAAACACATTTTAATATTTTCAGATTCGAATATAATGAATAAAATCTTAACATACCTGAAATGAAAATAAAATATCAAATTTAAAGTCAAATGTTTTTATAATATGTACCCACAAGTAATTTTATTGCACGTGAACTCTGTTTTAACGGATCTAACTAGACTACTATTTTTTTAAGACATGGCTCTACGGTTAATCATTCTAATAAAATAAAATAAATCCATTTTTTATATGTCTCTTGTCAGGAAATGAATTAAATATATTTATTTTTTGTAACGTATGATTCTTCTATAAAGGAATGCAGACTAGTCAAAATGACAATGCTCAGTTGTCTATATAAGTTTGTAACATATGTATGGAAATTTATGATATAAATTAAAAGTGACATTTTTTTATTTGGCATAACTTTTTTTCAGTGACAAACCTTTTCATAAATCAATCATATTCGACTCTTCATCCCTAATATGCCTAACGTACCCCAAAAGTCAATCCAGGTTGCAAGAAAATACAATATGGCGAATGAATGCGAATATTTGAACTTAGAAATATACTAAATACTGTATTTCATTTCAACTTATTATGTATAGGATTGATCTTGCTACTAAATTTTCACAATTTATTTGGAAATCTACGTTGTTATAAATGATTATTTTTTTGTTTTAAGGTTAAAAATTATGATTCAAATTACTATCAACAGTCAAATTATAGGTAGATGTTAATTTTTATAAGCTACACAAATTATTTTCAATACAACACAAAATCGTTTCTGAAATCAAAATATTTGCATTTTTTACGGTGTATTGAATTAATTTATAAATATAATCACGCATTTTACTATTCTCGCTATTTTACCCTGATTTCGAAATGAATTTAAAAGATCCAATATCTCTAATGTAAACAAAAATTGGAAATTATAGGGAATATTTTTAAAACAAATAATAAGATAGAACTTTATATACGATGTCTGTATATCATGTCACAATTCTAGTTTCATGGACTCATAAATCACATCCACCTGCATTGTGTAAAATGACTGGGAAATATATCACTGATCTAGCTTGGGAATGTAGAGGCTGGAAAGGTTCAGCAAGGCTGTCAGGTTCTCCATTAGTTTAATATAACAACTATTAAGATATATGTTTTATGTGAAATGTTTCAACTTAATATACGTTATCTTTCCATATTTAAAAGTAAGGTGGCTTATTGGACGGAAAGTAGTTCTTAATTTATATTATTATTTTATTGCTGATTGTCGAAATATGAGCTAATGAATGAGTCTTTGAGCTGACTATTCCTTAGAAAGTGTTATTTAATTAATTAATACTCAATGATAAATTAACAGCACGTGGTTATCATTTGAGACCTGATAAAATTTGTTTCGACCTTGAATGGAATAGAATTCAGATTTATTATTTAGTTTATAAAGCTGGGTTTGAAACAACTAGACTAGTAAATTTATATTTTTATTTTAATCTAGATTCATTCTACTGATATGTATTTTGCGCATCAATTTTTAAGTGTTATTAGCTGGTTCTAGCTATTTTCCTGTCAGATAAACTAAGAGGTTACGTGGAATGTGCCACAAACTGGACTGTCATTACACCCAAACTGTAATGGCTGTTTACCACACCAAAATTTCGTGTATGTAAAGTCCACCACACTCCCAACCCCCAACAAATCTAGTTAGTACGTTACACTACATTACTAAAGTATTCTGTAGTATGAAACCTAACCGCTGAAATGTATTCAATAGCAGATTTATTACTTTTAGTCAACATATTCAGTTTATATATACAGGGTGTCCCCAAACTAAGTTCCGAAACTTTAGGTTATGATTCGTTGGGTATAAATGTTCCTACACATATAGGCCCGAATATGCTTAGTTTTCAATATGGTGGACATTTTCGTATTTTCACTAAATTAATAGTAATTTCATAACCCCTTACAATACGGTGCTTAAATTTGGAACGAAGGTACATGTTCTGCTTTATGTAAAGTTACGATAATATTATTTTATTATATTCAATCAATATTTTCAAAATGGCGGCACTTAAAATCTTTAAATTGTAAATTGCGCAAAAATGCTTAGGAAATAAAAAGGTTTTCAAAATTTAAGAAGTTCAAATTGAATAAAATCAGGTCATAAATAAAGGAATAACGCCAATTTAGGCAACACGATGTATGCTCTGTTTTTTTATATATATATTTTTTTTTTTTTTTTTTTTTTTTTTAGATATTGAATTGCTGGTGTTGAATGAATTTCGTATCAACTGATGAAGTAAATATTAAACAGCTGATATTTTAGCATTTTAATTACAGATTAATCATTGTTGACAAGATTATGATATGTTTTCAAATAGTTTAATTAGTTTCTTTGTGCTTAATAACCTGTAATGGAATAGCAAATATTGTACTAGAAGTCACAAGACCTATTCACATATCATAATATAATTTGTCAACAATGATTAATCTGTAATGAAAATGCTAAAATATCAGCTGTTTGATATTTACTTCATCAGCTGATATGAAATTCATTCAACACCAGCAATTCAATGTCTAATAAAAAGAAACAGAGCATACATCGTGTTGCCTAAATTGGTGTTACTCCTTTATTTTATTCAACTGGAAATTGTTAGATTTGTTATTAAATTTGAAAACCTTTTTATTTCCTAAGCACTTTTGCTAAGATTTCGCATTTTTGCGCAATTTACAATTAAAAGATTTTAAGAGCCACCATTTTGAATATATTGAACATAGTAAAATAATATTATTACAACCTTAAATAAAGCAAAACATGTACATTTATTCCAAATTTGAGCACCGTATTGCAAGTGGTTATGAAATTACTAATAATTTAGTAAAAATACGAAAATGTCCGCCATATTGAAAACGAAGCATATTCGGACCTATATGTATAGGAACAATTTTACTTATTTTTACCCAACGAATCATAACCTGACGTTTGAACTTAGTTTGGGAACGCCCTGTATATAAAAACTAAGCAATCATTGTGAGTCAGAAAAATATTTAAAAAAACTGAATGAGTATATAGTTTTATTATTTTGTTACACATATGATAATAAATTGTTTAAAGGAAATGTCGAAAAATAACCAACAATTAGGTAACGATGTACTTAACATTTAAGGTAGTTTATCATCATAACTCAATGTAATCACGTTTTATTTGATCCATCGTTGTGTCTATGCCCTCATTTACTTATTCAGTGCGATTCATAAAATATGGGATAAATTATTTATTCTGAAAATTTTATTTCACGTATTGATTAACAAAAAAAATACTATAGTCAAATATTTTACTTATCGATTACGATATCAGTGCCATGTAATTTATTACTATGATAAGTACGCAGTACTGTTTACAGCAAGTTTTAATCATTTTAAACAAATGTTTATCATTAAAAGATTGTATAGTCGGCTTACTTTGACCAACTCTCTTAAATATGCATAAAGTAAGCTTTTTGATTAACAAATCATCATAGCCTTGTTAGTTAAGTTGTTGAGAAGTGCGCAAAACGGAGTTTGCTGAATAAGTGTTTTTATGATTCTTAAAATGGAGTTTTAATTGATATCTCCCAGTAAACATTTCATTTCAGTACAAAAAAACCACGTTTTACAGTTTTTAATTTTTCAGTTGAACTGGAAAAGTTAATGTTTATACATGTATTTTTTTTTATGTAAATGCATTTTTCACGTTGATTAATTTCTCAAATGTAGAAATAAGATAAACATTATTTAATTATCTTTAATTGCTATTTTACCTCTGACAATTATGATGGTGTCAACAACAGTGTATATAGTGGTAGTAAAACACAAACCGAACACCCAACATGAGGCTCATGTTTAACATAACACAACATATAGTGATGTTCCTGCAGTAATTAACATGTTCTGTCTCTTTGTAGTGCTAATTAAGTAAGAAACACTCTCAGATTGTTTTGTCAGGAAATGGCAACCGTTGATGCAAACTGGGGGATATTTGAAGTAAAATATCCCCCATAAAATTTGTTCAATTGCATTTAAATTACCGAATATATTAATAACATTCAATTTTGAATATGGTTATTTAAAAAAATAGCATTTTGTAACATAACTGAGAATTTTGAGTTGGTATGATTAATTAAGTAATATGATTTTGTAAAATTGTTGGTCCTTTCATTTATTTTACTAAACAGTTCAGTAAAGTATTATTTTTTTTGTTCAGTAAAGTAAATTAAATGGATGGTCATATATTTTAATAAATTTAATTTAAATAATAATTTTACTGCTATTTAAAATCATTCAAAAAAGAATTGTACGTTTATGTATAAGATAAAAACACACCGATGAAAGGGGACGTATCCATTATTCAAATGGTACTACGTCAAATTTATTATGTCACATAAGTCTTCATTAGTTGGATTTGAATGTGATGAATACATCTCTTGTGAATCCAGTACAACATCGTGTAGT